>BQNB010034219.1:0-48998 GCA_026074375.1 Tanacetum coccineum
AAAAAGCCTACATGTCGTAAAATTAACTAACCACACTAGTTAGTTAACCTCCGTGTAACCCTTTCGCTTACTCTCACTTTTAGAGTGAAGATACCCCTAGAACAACCAGCTGAGCCATTCCTTTCTCTTTTTCCACACCAATTAAAATTTTTTTGTTTCACCTTTACACCTTAGCCTACCGTGTAGAGTAAAGCCTATTTTAATCAATGTTGCTAGTTGCGTTCATGTAAAGTCTTGTAGTTCTTGCGTCAAAGTGAATTTTCTCTATATCTGTAAAGGTCAGGAAAATTGCACAATGCAATGGGAATATTTTGTAGCTCGCGTATTTTTCTACTTTCGCAATTATATGATATGTCCGAAGAAGAAAAGTTAAAAGGAAGAATCAGCCGGACAAAGGATGATAGTGAAGACGGTAAATTACACCGAGATTTATGATGTATTATTGGCAAGCAAAAAAAATATTGTTGAAAAGAAAGATAGTCGGTTCATTAAGCTTATACCGAAGAGATTATTTGAAAGGATTGATTATTCGTTGATACTTGCAAAAATCAACGATGTAAAGTATTGTGAAAAGTGGCTGACATGTAAAGTTCGGGATGTAAGGGAAGTTGACCGTTATAGGAACACCAACTTAGGTTGTCTTTGTCATTTCTATGATCGAGGAATTTGTTCATATGTTTGAGTCTTTGTCATGGAATAGTCAAGAAAAGTTACTAGCAACTGCACCTTATTTGTTGGCTTTAATCTATTTGTTTTATTTATTTTATTTAACAGCCATTTTACTTCCCTTTCCTGATAACTAACCTTAGGATCGACTCGAATGAGGATGTGTACGAGCGTGGATGTCTATTTCGTCGTTACGACTATGTATGCATGTCTCAGCTGCCTTGTTCGACGACGTCCTTTCGGTGAAAATCAGAAGCTCCATACCCTATATCATTCTTAATCCTAAGAATGATTAAACCCAAGCCTATTAATAAATACCCAATTTACCTTTTGACTTGTTACTCCTTAGTCCTAGAGGTGGAGATGTGTATCCTTGTCAAGCCTATGATACGAAGCTAATCACAACCGAGCAAATAAGCGTACTACTTAAATGTTACACCCTATATTAGTTGAGTGAATCTGAGTGTTTTCTTTCCATATTTCGTAAAGAGCTTGGTTTTGTACTGGAGGTTAGAACAAAAAAAGTGCTTAACGGAAAAATCCTTAACCTTAGTTGGGATACATTTCCTAAAACCTTTCTAAAGTCTACTTGAGGACAAGTAGGATTCAAGTGGGGGGATATTTGATATCATCAAATAACGTCACATTTTACCATCATTTATCCCATGCATTTTACCCGGTTTTATATAATTATTACAAGATATTGGTACTTAATTGCTTAAAGTTTATGATTGTAGTAATTATGGAGTAACTTGTGAAGATGAAGCTAAAAGGCGCAATTCTAGAATTAAAACGAAGACATTTGAAGAAAACTGTTATCTGCTACTATACGTTGTATCCAGCGAAGAAGTTACGGCGTATCAGCGCCAGCTCATCACAAGAATACGCGTAATGATCAATTCCCGATCCGGCGTATCACTCTTCACCTATACGCCGTATGCACAGCTGGTCATCATTCAAAGATACGAAATTAATGTGATTGATGGCAATTAATCTTGATTGAGTTGATCTTATCGCGAACTCCAAGGAAATCAACCCTATACGCTATATTTACCTCTCTCTATACGGCGTATCCAGGCTGTTTTCAGACACTATAAATACGAGACTCAAAAACAAATTTTAGTGTGCAAAAATTACATTCTCTATACCATACACTCTGAAGTCGAATTATCTAAGATATTAGAAGCAGCCAAGGTCAAGCACAAACTATAATTCCATAGAAGACATCGTGTAATTCTTACTTTCTTAATCATTTGATTTCTAATTGCTTTATCACGTTTGTAAAATGACAATGATTGTGGGCTAACACCCTCGGGTGTTAGCCATGTTAATGAAGATTATAATGTTTGGTTTTTTCTAATCCGGCTTGCTTAATTTATCGTTGTTGTTTAATTATGTTTATCGCCTTATACTTGTTTATGTGCTTGTACATGCGGCCTATCATTTAACTGGGTCTAGTGAGACTTAACCAGTAATCTAGATGTCGGGATAACTCTCCATGTTGTGTTTTGTATACCCAGACCAATAGGATCACAAATGACACCTTGTCCTTACCCTTTGATTATGAACTTAGTTGGACCGGCAGGTGACCCGATAATTGTTCAACCAATATTGTTCTTAATTAATTGGTATTGATTTTGGTGGTGGACTACCGGTGTATAAAACAACATCAAGCAATAAGTGGGTAAAGTCCCGATGGGCTAGGGTATTAACAGGATCACCACTGCTTTAATTCCCTATGATAGATTATAATTAGACTATAAAATGCTATTTAAGTAGGGGGGGGGATGGTGGAGAATTAGAACGTACTTGTCCTCATTTTCATAAATAAAATGCTAACATGCCTAAAAATGGATCAAATTTAAAAAAAATTAGCATAACTTTTTGTGAAAAATCACTAGTTACATTACCTAGCGCACTATAACCCTTAATGTCTGTGAGAATTAAGCCTATCCGTTTCCAATTGCTTACTAAAATTCCACAAAAATATGAGTGTGCCGATAATGTAGTAGACTTTAAAACTTGGCCTAGTATATCACTCGAGACCTCAATGATGAGTACTATGGATTTAGATGGAGTAACATGCTTGACTGGTAAATTTCTAGGATTAAACCAAAAAGCCTACATGTCGTAATACTAACTAACTACACTAGTTAGTTAACCCCTGTGTAACCCTTTTGCTTACTCTTATTTTTAGAGTAAAGATACCCCTAAAACAACCTGTTGAGCCATTCCTTTCTTTTTCCTACACTAATAAAAAATTGTTTCTTACTCTTAGTGTTCGACACCCTACTTACCGCGAAGCTACATCTTGACCGGGTACCTTTCTGTTAAAATAGTGTGTCCTTTAGGTTCGCCGATAAATATACAACGTAAACACCTGATATTCAGAAATAGACACTGTACAACGACACCTCACATCTCATCTTCACTACATACTCATCCAATCCCTTCCCAAATTATCCCCAATCATAAACACCATACCCCTTTGAGATTCGAGATCAAATAACCACGAACGAAGAAGATCATCATACTAGTTTAGTGAAATAATGAAGTTTATTGTTGAATCAAGCTATGTTATGAACCACTTAGCCATGAGAGGCTAAATCTCTCATGACTACTCGGTGATGTTATGATAATGAATAAGTGTTTGGTATGATCGTGATCTCTTTAATCTCAAGCTTATGTTGCAATCCTATTATATCCTATCTTATGGTTTTGCTTATCAATCTTAGATTATATAATCATATCGGTATAGGTCGAAAGACCCGTTATGGTCTATGTGGTTTTAAAGATTTGTCTATGATCTTTAACGTCTGTGTCGAGAAATCCACTTTCATAAACTGATAAACAAAATAAGCTTTTATATATTAGTACCTGGATTATTTGAGTGACACATTTGGTCTATTTAACTAAATATAAGTCTTGAAACTATAATCTATTAGTTAAGTTTGACTGACGAATATACATTAGTTCTGACGTCTATACAACAAAGTATGCCCTTTTATATAGATCATATAATGACACACCATTCTTACGAAGTTTTGCCTAAGTAGCGATAACCTCCTGACCGTTCTAATTCTGTCATTGCAACAACTTATCAACACACTTACAATTTTCAACTATCGCGAGTAATCGTTTTATTATCAGCTGCTAAAAAAGTTATTTACAAAATTATTAAAGTCTGTTTTTCTGATTATTTAAATACTACTCAAATCCCTGTGTGATGACATGGTCTTGTACCTAAAAAGTATAACTAATACGTGAGTTGTTTGTTATACTTGCTATAACTCTCTATGTGTGAGTTTCGCGTCATCGAATACAAATTAAATATCGGATACTTCTTCGGGATTCATCGACTCAAATCTTAAACTTTTGAAACACATCAAAATTTTTTGGCCGCGCAGCCAGAGGGGATTTTTAAGCTATTATATAGTCAACTCTGGAAAGATCACTTAACTCCCATCTTTTATTTAAAATCGCCGTGACAGTTTTCTGGGCACAACTAACCCAAACAGAATTTCTCCTTTGGATGCATACACGTGCTTCCAATTCTGAACTTGTTGAACCTTTACCCGAGCCTGAACGCACTCTGAATCAAAGACTTTGTCGACGAAACAGAAGAGTTCCATACGATCAAAGAAACAATCCACCTCAACACCCAAGAATTGTCTATCCGCCAATTCTTAACATCAATTACTTCAGTCACTTTCTTGATTTCTTTGAGAAATTATGATTCATGGATGTTGAACCCATGGGTTCCGACTCCCGGTTCCGCAATCACTATTCCTGAAACCGCAAACAAATTTGTTATTAAAGGTAACCACTTGACTCTCGTCAAAGGAAACTAATTTGATGGCAGAACCAAAACCGATCCTCATAAACACATCCATGAATTCCTCAAAATCTGTAATATGTTTAAATACAAAGATATAGAAAATGAAGTTGTTCGCCTGATGATGTTTCCCCAATCACTCACTGGAGAAGCAAAAACATGGTTGGACGAACTCAACGAAGGAACTATTGAAATGTGGGATGAACTTCGAACTACTTTCATTAGCCGATTCTTTCCCCCCAACTCTTTTCAACTGACTCCTCGGAGAAATCCGTGCTTTCACTCAACATGAAAACGAATCTCTAACCGATGCTTGGCTTCGTATGAAGGAAATGCTCCGAAATTGCCACGGTCACAATCTATCCAAAGGCAATATTATCAAAATCTTTTATCATGGTCACAGAGAAATAACCCAAGAAGTTCTAAATGCCACAGCTGGTGGTATTTTTCTCTATAAAACACCAATCAACTATCAGCTTCTCAGAATAAAGTCCTTTATACTCAAGCTCGATTGGGCTAAAAATAAAAATCCAAATCATCTCTTAAGAAAACCGTTGCTTTCACCGATGAAGGTAGCAGTAATACCGACACTGACAAAATTATGGCCCGAATGGATGCCATGACCATAAAAATAGACACTAGTACTCACGGCACTCTAATCGCAGTAGCTAAACAAGCCTGAACATCACCGAGCTTTAGACTGATGACGCGACATGACCATGTCCGGGTAACATTAAGAATGCATAGCGGCTGTTCAAATTCATGCAACACCTTCTGATAACGAGCACTCGATATTATTACACAATCGATGACCGCGTACACGCAAGCGAATCGCAATAATTAAGCGTTCAAGCAGACACCGATCCCACACTGATGATAACCTTACATCTTCAAAAACAATTCAAACGATTTCATGAAGTCTCAACATCAAGAATCGCTTTTGTCAAAGAAACATGTGCATGGACATCAAAACTATACAACGCAAAACTAAAACATAGCCTATAAAATGCACGAGCTTCCATCGCTAGAACCTATGCAAACTATAAGTTTGCGACAGACGAGTACGACTCTGCGCTAGTCATTCTGGTCGATACTATTCGCTTGACTGATTGATGCTCTTATAACCCACAGGCACGAAAACAGCTTCGCTAAACCAATCCACGAGGTAGCAACTCAAAGCTTACCAACCACCACAAGAGCCGGTAATGAGTAGTAAATGTGTATTTCACAAAGAAGTGGTAAATCAATAATCCACCATGGGTAACCAGGGATGATGGGGCAAGCGGAGAAAATTCGAAAACCCTATCAACTTCAATAGCGATGATGAAGACGATGAACCTACATCACAACCATAAAACCAACTGCAAAACCAGTCAATGAAACAAACCGTTGCCAAAATCATACAAACCAAAGATCCCATATCCTCAACGCCTTAGAAAATAAAAAATGGAGGCCCAATACGAAAAATTCCTCGACATGATCTGAGTCATCCGAATCAACGTACTTCTTGTCGACGTCTTAGCCGGAATGCATAACTATGGCAAATTTCTCAAAGAACTCATAAGCAACAAACATAAAATCAAACAAATTTCTGCTGCTTTCTTGAGTGGATAAAGGTCACAGCGATGATCCAAAATAAAGTTCCACCAAAACTCGGAGACCCAGGAAGTTTCCTTATTCCATGTAATTTCAAAAAAACTTTCTCCTGCAATGCTTTGGCCGATCTTGGTGCTAGCATTAACCTTATGCCATATTCCTTATATGCGAAACTATCCTCTCGAAACTCTTAAACCTACCAAAAATGAGCCGGAAGATTATGCCGACAGATCATTCCAAACCCTGTTGGACATCCTAGTGAATTCATTGCACACACCGATAAAGTTTGGATCAATATATCGATCGATTATCTATTGATCCATCTTGATTATTGCCGCCAAACTTATGTGTAAGTATGTACATCAAAGTTCCCTGCGTCATTCTTTAGGTCACGACCGTCCTATAGCTGCTTCATGCTGAAGTTCGAAGGGCGGTCACTGCCATAAGGGATTGCATTCTAATATGTCGAGGTTAAAGCAAAACTAACTCAACTACTTGCAGTGTGAACCGAGGACTTGAACAGATAGTTTCTTATACATCACTCGACAATGGCTGGTGATGAAACACTACTTACTCAAATAATGTTAGCATGAGTATTAGTATATCTGACTGAGCGTATACTAATGAAATCTTACACAGTTTTAAGTATATTACGCGTATGCTCTATCATACGGACTGATAGCGAAGCAAAATCCTTCATTCCATTGAAAGAACCCTTCTCGAAGAAGAAATCTTTTCCGAATTCAATGAATTCATGGCAATTGACGGTCAAGAAATTCGACATTCTGAATCTGAACTTAAAGAACCTCTATCGAGAAATCACCAAAAAAAAAGACAACCGACTTATAACGATCTCTAATACAGTCGACTTCGATAACGAAGAATTCGTCCGTATCTCTAGTCTTTGAACTTAAACCCCTGTCCATTTGCATCAGCATATTACAGCGAACGACGATCTTTCTATGCTTCAACAAATAGCCCACTTTTATACCTCAGATATGTAAAATTTTGCAAAATTCTACTCTAGTGATATTAAAGCCTATCACTGTGTGTTCTTCTTTAGCATCACAACTTGAGCTACATATCTCATCACAACTCATCGTATAATACCTCTGATCATCAGAAACAGAAAGCACAAACTATTTATCCCGTCATTAAAAAACATAAAACAAGCTTTTGCATGGAAAACAACAGATATTCCTGGTATCTGTCCATCCATGTCTGTAATAACACATGATACACGACTTCCTGGATGACAAGAACCAGCTGTCCAAGAAACCAAAAAGGATTAAATCCAAACACATGCCAAGAATTGTTAAAAAGAAATTGCGTTAAACCTTGGTATACCGTAATTATTTATACCACATTAACGATAGTGCCTTGGGTTAGTCCTTGTGTAACCAAAGAACAGGCGGTATACGTCGTCACCAATTGAAAATGATGAAACTTGTTCCAACACAAACCGTTACGGCGTTGGCGATATGCATCGATATCGTGATCAATGAAGAGGCAAACCGCAAAAGACATTTTTCCTATTGCCGATTATAGTGAGGAAATGTTGATAAAAACTCGTAGGAAATAAATATGTCTCTTTTCCCTCGATTGGTTTTTTCTGGATATTTTCAAGATTCCTATCAATCTTGTGGACCAAGAAAACACAACATGTTCCATGGCCTTTCGGAACATATAGAGCGCTTATAGGTCAGCGACTGACCTTCGGCTATGCATGACCTCCAAGCTACATTTCAAAGGATGCATGTTGGCAATCTTTCATGACATGATCAAAGAATCCGTCGAAGTATTCATGCACGATTTCTCGAGACCATAATGATGAGTACTGGACTTTAAAACTTGGCTTGGTATATCACTACGAACCTCGCAAAGATAGTAATATGGATTTAGATGGAGTAATACTTATTTAAATTTAAATTTTAAGGATATACCTCCCAAAAAACGCCTTTACATGTTGCTTATTAAACTAACTACACCTGGTTGAGTTAACCCCCTGATACAAACCATTTGTTTTACTCTCGCACGTTAGAGTCAAGATACCCCTAAAGAACAACCCGTAAAGGCCAATGAGCTTTAAGAAATATAACCAGTTTCTTTAATTTCGTCTTACACCTTTTACAATACCTTAAGCCTATTCCTGTTTAGATTTAAGTTTTATTTAGCAGTTGCATAGTGCTTAAAGTGTCTAAAAAGTATGTATTTCCCGATCGGTTGCTGTCAAAAATTTTCTCATCTCTTTGCGTACTGGTTGGAAATAATTTGCACATTGCAAATGGGAATGTATAATTATTGATACAAAACTCATGTAGTTTTCACACTACCATCAGCAATTAATCTGGTAACGTTCTGAAGAATGAAGAATTACCAGAAGGAATTAAATCCGAAATTATTAATGATCCTAAGAGTGGTGACAACTGCTCCTAGTTTCGAAGTATCAATGTCTTAAGCAAAAAAACAAAAAATTAGAAAATTCTGCAACAAAAAAAGAAAAGGAAAGTTTGAAGATAAATTGTGTTACGCACTTACCAAAGGAATTAACACGAAAGGGATTGATTAATTCGATAATAACATTTGCACTATTTTATACTTGTGCACTATTTCCTGACGTGAATAGTGTTGGGTCGGTTTTAAATTAAAAATTTTGCGAAACATTTTAGAATGACTTAAATAATATTTATACATGTTTTAAACTTTATAAATATTATTTTACAGAGGCGATTCAACTATTTATACTATTATACGAGTACAAATACATGTTTATTATCTATCAAATGCAATTTAAATATTATTTCACGAATACAATTAGATGGTGATATAGCTATATAGAATTATATACGGTATTAGTTATTCAAAGTACTTAGTACTCATACGGCCTAAAATTAATTAGGTTGCATTCGGACGTTTACGTGACACATTTTCATTCTGTGATTTACGTTGTTGATTCATTCACTCAAGGTGAGTTTATAGCCCATTTTTCACTTGTTTTACATTACTTTACAAATCTCGGGGGAGAATACATGCTCATTACAACTTGTTTACATATTCATTTACAATCTCTTTTACATACTTGATTGCATACTTGATTTTGTAACTTGGTTACACACTCGTTTATATACACATTGACAAAACTGTTTACATACTCATTACAAACTCGTTACAAATATGTTATACACTCATTTTCATATCTCACGGTGAGATACAATACTCGTTTTCACATATGAATGCAAAAACTATTACTTTCATTCTAATGATTACGTATTAACTTAAGTTGAATGAACTGTTAATTACTCGGAGGGTAAGCGCGAATGTTATAAGATAGATCTATTCGGGATTGACAATCCCCATTCGGGTGATTAGCTATCACTGGAAACGAACGTTATACCATGTCGGAGCACAGCTGGATTGGTGTCTACAGGGCCAACAACTACATACTTATGAACTCTTACTGTGCCTTGAATAAAGTGGCATACATATAAGTCTACGTCACAGTTTCATGACCATAGAGGTGCAATTGAAATCACACATGGTGACTATTGTGTTAGATACAATGGTCATGCATACTTTACAAATGCTTTATTCTGACTATACTTAACTTTTTGTGACTATCGTATGGGATACAATAGTCATACACGTCTTTGATTTTAATATTCATGCATACATTTTTGGTGACTATCATAACAATTGAAATAGTCATATACTCTTTACAAATCTTTGATCCAACATTTACATTTACAAAAATCTATGAACTCACCAACTTTATGTTGACACTTTTAAGCATGCTTTTCTCAGGTGAATTAGATGCTTGACATACATGATGTGCATTGGAGTCTAGACTATACAAGATTACATACATGGGTTTCTACAAACAAATCTCGTAGTATTACTTTCAAGATTTTCATTGTGATGTAATATGGGACAAGTGCTATAGCAAGTTCAATTTAAATTAAATCAACGAGATTACTTTTTAAACGACTCATTTAGAGGTCGTTCTCTCATAGCTTGTGCAATGTACTTATGAAGTAACGCTCTCGGACACTATTCCACTGCAATCCAATTTAGGGGTGTTACACCAGACCCTATAAATAGAAAACTTAAAAATAAGTTTTAGGTGTGCTAAATCATATTTTCGATACCTAAACCACAAAAGTCGATTTTCAAAGGAGAAAAATAGTAGAAGAGGTCTTGAAACACGATCCAATCCATAGGAGACAACAAGTAATTTCTTATACTTTTGTAATCGTTCAGTTTTTGGTATCATTCGTTAACTCGGTTAGTTTACCTTGGCTAAGCCATTACTCTTGTATTAATTATGATGTTTGAAGGCTAATACCTTCGGGTATTAGCCATTATTATGAAGATCTGAATGTTTGGTTTTGTTTATATCTCGATTGCTTGATTTATCGTTGTATGCTTGTTTATGTTTATCAGTTTATACTTGTTTATGTGCTTTAATATGCGACCTATCATTCAACTGGATCTAGCGATATGGACCAAGTAATCTAGATGCCGAGATAGCTCTCCATATAGTGATTAATACATCTAAACCAATAGGATCACGATTAACGACCTATCTTTGCCTTTAGATTGTGAGCTTAGTTGGACCGGTAGGTGACCCTTAGGATCAACGAGAACGTTCTAATTAATTGGTAAAGATTTGGTTAGTGGACTACTAGTGTATAAATCGCCGTTAAGCAGTAAGTGGGTAAAGTCTCTATGAGTTAGGGTTTAACAAGATCATCGTTGCTTTAATCCCTAAGATAGATTATAATCAGCAAATAAGGATGCTTTATGCGGATGCTTTAATTGTGACAGAATTAATGTGTCTAGGTCTTAGGAAGAAGTCCCGCCTAAGTCTAAGAATGATATACCACCTCGAGATAAGCAATCATTGCACTGAATAAACAAACCAACTTCTAATCGGATTAATGATGGATAATACAATTTTCTATTATGTGGCTTGACCGGTCTTTTATCTTCTGTTAATTTGCTTACGTGGATTAAAGTGTCTTGAATTGGTTTTAGTCACCACCAAACCCGTACCAGTCTCTCAGACTAAAAAACCCCTTTTTAACCTGTTAGAATTAGGATTACAACTAACATAAGATTAGCATAAGTTTGACTTAGAATAGAATTAACTTAGATTAGTAAACCAAAGTATTAATAAATTAAAATATCTAACCTCGCTTTAAGTGTTCAACACCCTACTTACCACGAATCTACCACCGACCGGGTACACTACCCGTTAAAGTGTTGTTTTTGGTTAAGTCAGAAAAATATAAATTTAAAACTTGAATCATAATTTAACACCACACAACGACACATCAAGTTTTTGGCGCCGTTGCCGGGGAGTGAAAAATAATCTTGATTTTTATTTGATATTTTGGTTTTTAGCATTAGATTAGATCTAATCCTTAGGATTAGTGTATAGTTCTGTATATTATGTATATTTGCTTGTATATTTGTATGATTAATTGTTTGCGTATTTAGTTGTTTTTCATAATACACTGTTCTGGTCGATAAATCGATAGGGCATATCCACTTCCATTGGATACGGCGTATCCAACTTTCTATCCAATACAACGTATTCGTTCAAAAAGATTAATATGACGTATTCAATTCCATTGAATACGGCGTATTAACTATCTGATACACTAACAGATCTGGTTTTTCGCATTCAAATTCTGTATATCTGTGTTTTCTTCCTCCTGAGCCCATCCTACTGATTGTTTATCCCTTGTTCCAGGTAGTGCATGACAAGAAGTTCGACTAAGGAACTATTTACACCTTTCAAGGATCCGAAACGAGAATTTTGATCATCTAGGAAGCACTTCAAGACACTGAGTCTTGACAAATCGAGATCGCCTGATTTCGATCTATTTTTTAACTAAGAAGAATATTCAGAGGAAGAAGTTGCGAAAAAAATGGCGGAAACTATGGAACAATACATGAGCAAAACTCAAGCTGACTATTGATCGGGAATTGCTAGGCCTAAGATCGAGGACAAAGATAGTTTTGAATTAAAATGCCAATTTCTCAAGGAAATACATGACAACACCTTCAGCGGTTCAGATCATGAAGATGCGAACGAACATATTGAGAAAGTTCTTAAGATTATGGATTTATTCGACATCCCTAATATTGTAACAACCGTGATTTAATCAGGTTAGTGATACCTTTAGAAATGGTTAAAAGTTCATTTTGTGTGATTCTTGTGTGCTATGTGTAATTTATGTGTGATAAGTAGTTTGAATAGGTGCATGATACCGTTTTGACGTGTATGATCATCTTAATTTGATTGCGTTTGTGTTTAGTGATAAGTATTCCATTTGTTCACGAATAGTGCTAATGGAAAAGTAGTGACGTATAGCATGCATTGCTACGTCAATAGTTGGAAGATTTTGTGTTAAACGTTTATGGGAAATGTATTATGATGGAAAAAAAGTTAAGTGAGTGAAATTTGGTGAATTAGGGTAGACTTTCTAAATATAGAAAGTGAAATGTAAAATGAAAAGTTATTTTTAAAAGGTTTAGTAAGTTGCGTTTATGTAAAATTAAGGTAATGAAGATAATTTGTAAATATTAAATTAAATAAAAAATATATATATAAAAGGGGTGTTCGGCCGGTTTTAGAAGAAGAAAAAAAGGAAATACAGTTTGATATCAATTAGGATTCTATTAGTATAAATACCAAATTAATAAAACCCTAAATCACTTTTTCTCTCCCCTTTTCCCTTTGATCTTCGAAACCATCAAAACAAAGAAAAAAAGATTTTTTTAATCAAGAACGAGTTGGTGAATTTTTGTTTCAAGAATCAAGGTTTAGGTATGTTTCAATTAAGCTTTTGTTAAGTTTTCTTTAAAAACATGTAATAGTTAATATGGTGGATCATTAAGGTTTTAAGATCTACTGTAATTAAGGATGTTTTAATCATGCTAGATCGTCTAGGGTTTAATTAGGATCTTATTTGTGTAAGTGGTTAGAGTTAGATTGCGTTAATTCATGATTTAGAGTTGAGCATAATTTAGGGCTGTGTTCAACTGATGATATTTAGATGATAAAAACGTGTTTTAATATGATTCTAGTGCCTAAATTGTAGTTCAAAGAGTCAAGTTTTTAAAAACTCTAGCCTCAAATGATTTGGAGTTCTGGAAGTTGGTTAAATATTGGTTACAAGAAAAGTTATCAAAACAGCCAATACGGGTCAGATTTAGGTCATGTTTAGGAGGGTAAAACCCTAACTTAAAAGTGGAATTAAGGTTAGCCAATATACAGTGATTAAGTTCTATATGTATATAAAGAATCCCTAGAAGGAGATCTTTTGATTGTGTCTCTAAGTAGGATAATTAGGGCCATACTTTTTGGTGTGCAATCAGATCCAAATTGGGACAGTTTTGAAGTTAGATTTTATTTGGGATAGTTGTATATGTAATGAGTAATTGGGAATCACAAGGTAGTTAGTAAAATCATAAATAAACTTAGGTGATTTTTGGTATAATTTATTAAGGTCAGCAAGTAAGGGTTTTAAGAGGGTAAAGTTACACTAAAATTCTGCACTTTTGAACAAATTGTAGTTAACTAGTGTAAAGTGTTAATGAAGTGGTTAAGGTTGGGCATAGTGTCGGGGTGACCCATAATGGTTAATCACTCCCTTAGACATTCATCATATGTGTATCACATAGACTAGAGCTTTTATCTTGGTCGCGTGTAACCGTGTTTATTTATTTGTGTAGTTGCATGATAGGAATTGGAAGCTGCGTATTGAGCATTCAGGTAAGTTACATAGTCCTACTTTTTATTACGTTTTAAACTTGGGATGGAAATGATCAAGTGTTGAAATATGTTTTAAATTGCTGTGATTATGTGTTAGTGTAAATTGCATGGACTATTATGTGACTGATATACGTTATGTGCTACATGTTATGTGATATGATATTGATGTATGGACTAAGTTAGGAGGGCTACTTACGGGTGTCTATGGTCGGATTTGTTTAAGAGGTGAAGGCTGGAATGTCAAAGACTTTGAATTGCTGCAATAGCCTGAAATACTTAAGGGAAAATGAGATAGAATCACCATGGATATTATCACTAAATTTCCAAGTTCAAAGTAGTGAGTACGATGTGATTTGGGTGATGGTCGATAGACTGACCAAGTTAGCTCATTTTCTAGCTATACAAGAAGATTTCAAGATGTAAAAAACAAAAGATGTGATGTTGGCAAGGTTTTATTTTGATGAGTAATTGCAAGGAGTGGAATTCTAGTGCCGATCAAACTCAGATTGAGATGCTATGTTTTACATTGGGGTTTTGGACAGACGCTGCAGAAAGTATAGCGAAGCGATGGGATTTGAGTTTACTGTACTTGCAATCCTCAAGCGGATGGACAAAGTGAACGTATGATTCAGAATTTGGGAAGATATAATGAGGGCATGTGTTATTGATTTTGGTTGTAGTTATCATTTGAGCATTTGGTATGCTCCGTTTAAAGCTTTGAATGGAATGAAATGTAGGTCGCCTTGTTTCTTTGGTGCAGAGTCTTGGAGAGAGTAGTTTCCTTGGACTTGAGTTAGTATAAAGAAACGACTGATAGTTGGTATTGTAAAGAGAAAAAGCTCAAGTGGGCGAGAGATCATCAAAAGAGCTATGCGGATAAAAGACGTAAACCATTAGAGGTTGAGGTGGGTGATCGGGTATAATTAAAGGTGTCGCCTTGGAAGGGCGTAATGCATTTTGGAAAGAAGGGTAAGTTAGCACCGAGATATGTATGGACGTTTGAGATCCTTGAAAGGATTGGTCTTATAGCTTATAGGTTGAGGTTACCTAAGGAGTTGAGTAGCGTGCATGACACCTTTCATGTGTCAAATCTAAAGAAGTGTCTGGCAGATGCTAATTTGCATATGCGATTGAAGGAGATCAAGGTCGACAAGACACTTTGTTTTATCAAGGAACTTGTAGAGATTATGGATCGAGAAATTAAGAAGTTAAAACGTAGGAAAATAGCGTTAGTGAAAGTTAGGTGGAATTCGAAACGTGGTCCTGAGTTTACTTGGGAACACGAAGATCATATGAGGATTAAGTATCCACAGTCGTGTTCATGAACCGAGTTGTTGAGCCTGCTAGTTAAATCTTAGGATGAGACTTCCTCAAGGAGGGGATACTGTAACAATCGTTATTTAATCAGGTTAGTTAAACCTTTATAAATGGCTAAGAGTTTATTTTGTGTGATTCTTGTGTGGTATGTGTAATTTATGTGTGCTAAGTAGTTTGAATAGGTGCATGATACCGTTTTGAGGTGTACGGTCATCTCATTTTTAGTGCTTTTATGTTTAGTGATAAGTATTCCATTTGTTTACAAATAGTGGTAATAGAAAAGTAGTGACGTATAGCATGCAATGCTAGATAAATAGTTGGAAGATTTTGTGTTAAGCGTTTATGGGAAATGTATTATGATGGAAAAAAAGTTAAGTGAGTGAAATTTGGTGAATTAGGGTAGACTTTCTAAATATAGAAAGTGAAATGTAAAATGAAAAGTTATTTTTAGAAGGTTTAGTAAGTTGGGTTTATGTAAAAAGGTTTACCCAACTTAGCTTAGGCTTTTTGAAACTTATGTAATGATGATAATTTATATATATATATAAATCGGGAGTGTTCGGCCGGTTTTAGAAGAAGAAAAAATGGGAAATAAGTTTGATTATCAATTCGGATTATATTAGTCAGTTTAAATACCAAATTAATAAAAACCCTAAATCATATTTTCTTCCCCTTTTTCCCTTTGATCTCAGAAAGCATCAAAACGAAGAAAAAAAGATTTTTTTAATCAAGAACGAGTTGGTGAATTTTTGTTTCAAGAATCAAGGTTTAGGTATGTTTCAATTAAACTTTTGTTTAGTTTTCTTTAAAAACATGTAACAATTTACTATGTATTGGATATTAGGGTGGTTTTTGATCTACTATATTAGGATGTTTTAATCATGCTAGAACGTTTAGGGTTTAATTAGGATCTTATTGGTGTAAGTGGTTAGAGTTAGATCGCGTTAATTCATGATTTGGTGTTGAGCAGAATTTAGGGTTGTGTTCAACTGATGATATCAAGATAATAAAAACATATTTTGATATGATTCTAGTGCCTAAATTGTAGTTCAAAGAGTCGATTTTTCAAAAAGTCTGGCCTCGAATGATTTTCAGTTCTAAAAGTTGGTTAAATATTGATTAATCTACAGTGATTAAGTTCTATATGTATATAAAGAAACCCTAGAAGGAGAGCTTCTGATTGTGTGTCTAAGTAGGGTAATTAGGGCCATACTTTTTGGTGTGCAATCAGATCTGAATTGGGACAGTTTTAAAGTTAGATTTTATTTGGGATAGTTGTATATGTAATGGAGTTAATTGGGAATCACAAGGTTAGTTAGTGATATCTCATAAAATGAACTTTGGGGATTTTGGTATAATTTATTAAGGTCAGCAAGTAAGGGTTTTAAGAGGATAAAGTTACACTAAAATTTTGGACTTTTGAACAAATTGTTTGGTTTAAACTAGTGTAAAGTGGTTAAGTTGGTCATGGTGCTCGGGATGACCCATGCTGGTAATCACTCCTTAGACATCATCATTTGTGTGAATACTTGGAACTAGTGCTTTTAACTTGGTCGCATGTAACAGTGTGTATTTATTTGTTATAGTTGCGTTGATCAGGAATTAGGATAGCTGCGTCATTGAGCCATTAATGTGTGTTACATTAGTCCCACTTTTTATTGAGTTTTAAACTTGGGATGATAATGATGCAAGTGTTGAAAATTTGTTTTAAAAATTGTTTATGATTATGTGGTAGTGTAAATTGCATGGGATATTATGTGATGATATGCTGTTTATGTGCTACATGTTATGTGATATGTTATTGATGTATGGACTAGTTAGGAGGGCTAACTTGCGGGTTTGTCCATGGCTGTTTAGTTAGAAGATATTGTGGCAGAGTCAGGACGGCATTACTTGAGGGTATCCATGGCCTGAGATACAGGGAAAAAGGATTTGGTATGATTAAGAGCGATTCGACGGTCGTTTGCTTGGTGTTTGTTTGGTTGATCTGGTTTGAAAGATCATGTTAGCTTGTATTTTCGTTGCATAATTGTCATGCGAAAGTAATGTTTTATAATATAGTAATTCGGTTAATGATTTTGGAAAAAGGATTGAATATGTGTGTCTAAAATCACATATGGGTTTCTGCTTCCATTGTGTTGAAGTGTAAGCATCATTTTCAGGTATTCAGCAGGATGAGATTAAAGTTAGGAAAAAGTGGCTAGAATGGACCCGTAACAGATAGCGAAGTTTAGTTATCTAGATTTTGTTATTTTGTTTCGGATGGTGATGAAATGTTAATTTGTTTTGTCTGATTATGATGTATGAATGTTTGCATGTCATGACGTTGGCATGAACTACCTTCATTTCAATGTTAGATGCCTTTTGGATTTTGTTGATGTGTTTGGGTATTTTCATGACACTGCGCGTCTATACCTTGTATTTTATTCATGTTTTAGTTTCTCTATATAGACGCTAATTTGTTGTGATGATTCCCTTTCTCTTCGCGCCTCGCGTTTCCGCCTTGGCGGGGTGTGACAGATTGGTATTAGATCCTTTGGTTATAGAGAAGTAGGTAGTTAAGCCTATACTATAACCTAAGGGTTCTTCATGTAGATGCATTTAGGGCTTAAGTGTTTAATGCTATAACTGCTATGCTTCCCTACTATTTTTGCATAGCTTATATATTTTGTATTTTGCTAAGTTGTCATTTTTGTTATTTTGCCTACCATTATCTGATATAATATGTATTACTTTCTTAGTATTTTAGCTATGTTTTTCCCTTGCCCGTAAAAAGTCTCGTTGGGGAACTGTTTTCTAAACTGGACTTAAGCGTTATAAGGATCCATAAGAGGAGCCACTTGTGGAACCGAAGGAGATAGGATAGTTGATCGTTTGTAGGATGCGCGTAATAAGGCTAGACCTGCGGAGTCGGGTGATTCTTGCGGAGGCAAAGTCAAACCCAAGCGAGGCCCAGCATAATTTTATCCCGTCCCTTACCTCGTCATGTTGTTATTGGTTATTTCTTTCGAATATTTTGTATTTTGGGAATCGTTGCTAGACTTTCGTTCCTTTATGTCATTTCGATTTTATTTTGATATAAGTAAGTAGTTATTTGATGGAGCATCCTTTATTTGTTAAGTTGGAGTGGTTTAAGATGTGCAATGTGGAATATATGCTTATATGTGAATTATGATTGAAATGGGTAGTCTTGGAAGTAAGTACACGTGTGAAAGGAGGCACTTATAATTATGGTGGCCAACATAATTATAAAGGCATCACACACATAGACTTGTGACCATGATTGCATTTATTTATGTTTGGTTGTAAGGTAATAGTGTAATATGTTTTTTTTGGTGTATTCATGATAAGGATGGTGGTATGAGTAGAGAATTATTCTCTTACCCTAATTGGAGGATATGTTAAATTGAGTTGTATAGATAGTAAGTTTCTCTTCTATCTAGTGTTTACGGATGCCTAGTATTACTATTATAGAGGTTGCTCGTTTGCTTGATTGTTTGTTTGGATCTGCTCTTTCGGATATAGGCGCGTTTCGTTAGTTCTTTCGTTGCATTGATTACTCGTATGAGTATCAAAGATTTCTTTTGAGCACTAATTGTTCCTAACATATTAGTGTGGATCATTACTCCCTTAGTTGTATATCCCTTGGTTTTCGTAACCCGTTGGCGACGTGTTAGTATCGATGCTTTTAGGTTTGCTCTGTTGATCGTTATTTTGGATAAGACCTTACGTTTTCTTTTGGGTACGTAATGTCTTGCATGAGTTTTCTTGTACGAGTTCGTTTGATTTTATGTTGAGTATATGGTTCCTGGTATTTTCCTTCGTTTTCAAACAACAGAATTATGTTAGAGTCTGTACTGTGTTTTACGATCCCCTTTGGTATTACAGTGTCTTTTGTTTGAGTAACATATTTTATAAATGATGTCTAATTATAAAAAAACCTTTAGAAGTATTATGTTGGTGTTTTGAGAAAACTGTGTATAAAATAATCTTTGTAAATAGATTTTGTTTTATTATAAAAAGCAGGTTTAAAGTGATTCATAGTGGTAAGGTACGATACACTATTTAATAACCATCTTTAGATTTTTATGACAACCAGAATGAATTTTTTAGGATGATATTTAAGACAATTTCATTATTCTTTAAAATGATTTTTATACTTAAAGTGACTTTCTTAATTTAATATGATTTTTATAAAAACATTATTTAATTTGACCTTTTGATAATTGGTATAATTTTTTTTTCGTCTTTCGTATTGATATTTTTTTTATGTGTTCATTTTTTCGTGTTTCCGTTTCGTTTGCGCTTTCACTCGGTGCATATACGTATCCTTTCTTTCAAAGGATTCTTATGTCATTTGATCCACGTCTATGTGCATATGTGGAATCTCCTATATGCATTCTAGCCTTTGACTCGATATTCGTTTGTTATCCTATTCGATTGTTCGTAACCCTTAGAGTTCGTTGATACCGTTGAGTCGTGGAAGCTTTAATGTGATTGTGGGAATTGTCTGGTTGTCCAAGAGGAAGTTTGTGATAGTATGTCATGAGAAGGTGGTTAGGATACCGTTGGAAGGTGATGAGATACTTCGGGTTCATGGTGAACGTACTCAAGGAGTCGTGAAAACCTTAATGAACACAAAGGTAGAAGAACCGAAATTGAGTGATATTTCTGTCGTACGAGATTTTATTTATGTGTTTCCGAAAGATTTGTCGATGATCACCATGATGACAAGTTGAGTTCCACATAGATTTGGTTCATGAAGCGACGCCAGTCATGAAGTCTCCATATCGTCTAGCACGCTCAGAAATGCAAGAATTGTCTAGACAACTTTGAGAGTTTTAAGACAAGGGTTTCATACGACCTAGTCATTTTCCGTGAGGAGCACCTGTGTAATTCATGAAAAAGAAGGATGGTTCTTTTCGCTTGTGTATTGATTATAAGGAGTTGAACAAATTAACTGTTAAAAAAACCATTATCTACTCCCTAGGATTAATGATTTGTTGATCGGTTACGAAAAGCGTGTCCTTTCTTAAAGGTAGATTTTCGGTCAGGTTATCATCAGCTACAAGTGCATGAGGATGCCATTCCCAAGACCGCATTTTGAATGAGATACAAACATTTTGAGTCTACGGTTATGCCTTTTGGGTTAACCAAAGCACCAGCGGTTTCATAGACTTAATGAACTGGGTTTGCAAACTGTACTGAGGTAGATTTGTCATCGTATTCATTGATGACATTCTGACCTACTCAAGGACGAAGGAAGAGCATGAAGCTCACTTGAAGTTAGTGTTGGGTTACTGAGGAAGGAGAAGCTGTATGCGAAGTTTTATAAGTGCGAGTTTTGGTTAGAAGAAGTGCATTTTCTTGGTCACGTGGTCAACCATAACATAATCACGTGGACCCGAGTAAGAGTGAGGCAGTGATGAATTAGATGATTATTCTTAGGATTGGCAGGTTACTATTGACGTTCATAACAATTTGTTTAGGATTGTTGAACCCCATTACTTCCCTAACTAAGAGGAATCAAAAGTATGAGTGGGGTGAAAAAGAGAAAGAAGTATTTCAGACCTTGAAAAATAATTTGTGTGATGCTCCTATTTTGTCGTTACCGGACAGAATTGAAGATTTTGTAGTTTATTGCGATACATCGAATCAAGGACTAGGTTGTGTGCTCATGCAAAGAGGCAAGGTAATCGCCTATGCATCGAGACAACTAAAGATTTACGAGAAGAATTATAAAACACACGAACTAGAGTTGGGAGCTATCGTGTTTGCTCTTAAGACTTAGAGGCATTACTTGTATGGCACGAAGAGTGTCATCTACATGGATCACAAGAGCCTTCAGCATATTTTCAACCAAAAGGAGTTAAATATGTGCCGAAGGAGGTGGATCAAGCTGTTTAGGGATTATGAGTGTGAGATTCGCTACCATCCTGGTAAGGAAAATGTAGTGGCTGATGCGTTAAGTAGGAAGGAATGGGTGAAACCTAGACGTGTTCGAGCAATAACTATGACCATTCAGTCTGGAGTGAAAGAGATGATATTGGTAGCCCAAAGTGAGGCGTTCAAACAGGAGAACGTTCTTGCAGAAAGACTACATGGTTTAGATCAACAGATGGAAAGAAAAGGAGACGAGAGTTTTGCTTTATGGATTGAATTTGGGTTCTATTGGTAGGAAGTGTAATGGATAAGGCCTATGCATCAAGATACTTGGTACATCCAGGAGTGGATAAGACGTACCATAACCTTGGAGACATGTATTGGTAGCCACGTGTAGAAAAGGATATGGATACCTATGTTAGCAATTGTCGAATTTGTTAAAGAGGTGAAGGCTACAATGTCTAAGACTTTTGGCTTGTTGCAACAACCTGAGATACTTAAGTGAAAATGAGATAGAATCACCATGGATTTTATCACTAAATTTCCAAGGTCAAAGTAGTGAGTATGATGTGATTTGAGTGATGGTCAATAGACTGACCAAGTTAGTTCATTATCTAGCTATACAAGAAGAATTCAAGATGTGAAGATTTGCAAGGAATTATATTAATGAGATAATAGCAAGGAATGGAATTCTGGTGATGATTGACTCAGATTTAGATGGATGATTTACCTCGTGGTTTTGACAGACGCTACAGAAAGTGTTAGAGACGCGATTAGATTTGAGTACTGCTTAGCATCCTTAAGCGGATGGACAAAGTGAACGTATGATTCAGACTTTAGAAGATATAATGAGAGCATGTGTTATCGATTTTTTGGTAGTAGTTATCATTTGAGCATTCGGTGTGCTTCGTTTGAAGGTTTGTATGAAAGGAAATGTAGGTCGCCTGTCTTATGGGCAGAGATTGGAGAGGGAAGTTTGATTGGACTAGAGCTAGTATTAGAGACGACCGATAAAGTGGTATTGATTAAGGAAAAGCTCAAAGCGGCAAGAGATCGTCAAAAGAGCTATGTTGATTTTAGGTGTAAGCTGTTAGAGTTGAGGTGGGAGATCGTGTATTGTTAAAGGTGACGCCTTGGAAGGGCGTAGTTCATTTTGGAAAGAAAGATATGTTAGCACCAAGATATGTAGGACCGTTTGAGATCCTTGAAAGGATGGGCCTTGTAGCTTATAGGTTGAGGCTACCTGAGGAGTTGAATAACGTGCATGGCACTTTTCATGTGTCAAATCTAAAAAAGTGTCTGGCGAATACTAATTTGCATGTGTCATTAGATGAGATCAAGGTCGACAAGACACTTTGTTTTGTCGAGGAACCTGTAGAGATTATGGACCGAGAGGTTAAGAGGTTAAAACATAAGAAGATAGCGCTTGTGAAAGTTAGATGGAATTCGAAACGTGGTCCTGAGTTTACTTGGGAACACGAAGATCAGATGAGGATTAAGAATCCACAGTTGTTCGTGGACCGAGTTGTTGAGCCTACTAGTTAAATATCGGGATGAGATTTCCCTAAGGAGTGGATACTGTGACAACCGTGTCTTGAGCCGGTTAGTCAAACCGATAGTGTTGACCTAAGTATATTATTATGTGTTATAACTATGTGTTTATGTGATCTTATGTGAGTTTGGTTATCAATCTATGAGCGTGATCGTCTCATTTTGATTTAATTTATGGTTAATATGGGAATTTCATTTTGTTCACATTTTGTGACAATAGAATTGATAGTATGATTTTTATGTGTGCTAAGTGAGTTAAGTATGTGCTTAAGATCATTTTGAGTTGTATGGGCATCTCATTTTGATTCTATATGTGTGTTAAAGTGTCGGATATTCCAGGTGTTCACATGTGGTGATAATGGAAATGATTGACATGTCGCATGTAATGCTATGTCAAATATTGGAAAATTGAGGATTGAGTTTTATGGAAAGTATGCTATTTTAGAAATGAAATAAGTGAGTGAAATATAGAAGTTTCTAGCAAACTTTCTAAAAATAGAAAGTGGTTTGGTGAAATGAAGGTTATATTTAGAAAGTAGTTTTTTTGAGAAAAGGTTTATAAAATTAGCTTAGGTTTTTTTTTAAAACTTAAGGTATTAAAGGAAATTAATTAACTAAAAAAAAATTATTATTTTTCTTATACATACATAAATACGAATTTTGTAGATAAAAGAAAAAAAGAGTTTTAACCTAAAACTAATTCTAGTTTGATAAGGATTATAACTAGGTACCTATTTAATAAAAACCCTAGCTTATTTCCTTCCCCTTTGTTTGTGCCGTGAACCTTCCCCCCCCCCCTAAGAACAAGGAAGTCAATTTTGGTGGATTGATCCAAGAAACATTCAAGAACTTGTTGTTTAGGTGCTAGCATTCAAGGTAAGTGTATTCATCCTAGTTAGATTTATGTATTACGTAACATAATCATTGATGGATCATTATGGTTTTAAAAATCTGTAATTAATGATGTAATTAATGGGTTTTAAACATTAAAAATCGTTTTTAGGGTTTAATTAGGGTTTAGATGTGAATGATTAGGGTTTATCATGTTAAATTCGTAACTGGAATCTGATCAGAATTTTCGGTCACCTTACGAGAGTCATAACTCGGCATACGGATAGCTTTTATTGATTTTCTTGATTCTAAAATTATCTCCAGAGAGTCTAGTTTTCAAAAAGTCCAGTCACGAACGATTTTGAGTTAAGGAAGTCATTCAAATATTGCTTACAAGAAAAGTTGTCAAAACAGGAAATACGGGTCTGATTTAGGTCATGTTTGGGAGGGTAAAACCCTAACTTAAAATTAGAATTAAGGTTAGCCAATGCACATGAGTTAAGTTCAATATGTATATAAATAAACCCTAAAAGGAGAGCTTCTGATTTTATGTCTAAGTATGATAATTTGGGCCATACATTTTAGTGTGCGATCATATCTGAATTAGGACAGTTTTGAAGTTTGATTTTATTTGGGATAGTTATACATGTAATGAGGACTTGAGAATCACATGGTAGTTATTAAACACATAAGGGAACATAGAATATTTTTGGTATGAATTATGGAGGTTGGCAAGTAGGGCTTTCAGATGCGTAAAGGTACACTAAAATTCTGTATTTTTAAACAAATTATAGTTAACTAGTTTAATGAGTTAATGAAGTGGTTAAGGTTGGGCCTGGTGTCGGGGTGACCCATGATGGTTAGTCAAACCCTTAGACATCCATTATATGTGTGTTACATGGACTAGAGATTTTAGCTTGGTCGCGTGTAACCATGTTTATTTATTTGTATAGTTTTGTGTAAAGGATTGGAAAGTTGCTTGAGCATCAGGTGAGTTTCATAGTCCCTCTTTCTACATTGTTTTGAAATTAGGATGGAAATGATGCTTGTGGTTTGAAAAGTTTTAATTTATGTTATTATGTGGTTTTACTTGAGGCATGAACATTTATGTGGTTATTATATGTGATGTGCTTTATTGTTGTGTTGTTGGTTGGAGCGGAGGGGTACGCCTATCCCATTGTTGTGTGATTCCGGTTAGAGGGTAGTGGTTTTACCTATTTAAATCCAACTAGATGGTTGAAATAAGACTTAATTCTGTGTGATTCTGATTAGAGGGTAGTGGTTCTACCTATTTAAATCTAATTGGAGGGTTGAAATAATACTCAATGTTGTGTTGGTCCAGGCCTAAGTATAAGTTCTAGCTGGTAGACTTTTAGGTGCATAGGTGACATATTTGGGATCGGATGAGTACGCCTACTCAGTGTTGTGATATGGGATCGGATAGGTAAGCCTACCTAGTATTTGGATTGTTAGTTTGGTATGGTGTTTTGGATTGCATGCTAGCACAAGTTCATGATAGTACATATCTGTCCTGCCATGTTCGGTTTTATTAATCACAGTAATTGGTTTTAAAGTTTGAATTGTGTGTCGTAAACCTATGACTCTCACCAACCTTTGTGTTGACGTTTTTAAGCATCATTTTCAAGTGAGCATAAGGAAGATCATAGGAATATGAGAAGTGGCTAGAGAGACCTTAGGCTGCATGCAGAGTTTAATCTCCTAGCTTATTTCTTGTTTGATTGAATATTGAACGTTTGTTAGTTGATCTGCTTAGACTTGTTTTGGTTGTATTTCATGTCTTAGTATTGATGTAAACCCCTTTTACTTCAATATAAGACGTCGGATATTATTTTATGTTTTCTTGGGTATTTTCATAACACTTTTTGTCCCTTATGTTCCGTTTAGTTCATGTAGTTTTCTCTATTGTGACACCATTGTGTTGTGATGATATCCATTCTTGTTAAGCCTCGTGTTTCCGCCTTGGCGAGGTGTGACACTTAGCAGCAGTAATACAAACCTTAGTAGTAGTAACTTCAAGATGGCTTTTAATCCCAACACATTCCAGTAAATTTGTAAGGATTTTGAGCCTGTATATAGCATACGTATTTTATGCTTGATTCTTTTGTTTATGAGTGTGTCGGTGATTTATTAATTCTAGAACTTATGCTTGAAATCATTATGAGACCGCAGTGAGATCACGTTCACGTGATATCGGTATTTTTATGTGATAAAGAGGCAACTTAGGGAGCCCATCCATTTAATATAATTTATTCTTTTAGCTAATTATACTGATTAGCTATCCACCCAAACAAAATCACTGTGTTATCACTCATTTTTAGTGCTAGATACTTATAATTTAACAGCTAAGCCATTCTATTCATATTTATCGTCCAAAAGAAAAAAATATTCAAAAATAAATAACTTTTTGCCTAGCCTTAACCCCTTGTCGAAAGTCTAAACGGTTGATTGCTAGTTGCTCGGTATGATTGGTTGGTTTTTAATTAATAGTTTGTTCGCGTTTTTTTATGAGTGTTGTACCATTTCAACCAAGATGAAGAGTGCACGCTTCTTGTTTCGTATTTTTTTTTGGTGTATGCTTATACTAAGTGTGGGGTAATTGTTAGTTATGTGAATGTGAAGGGTGGATTGAAAAAAAATGATAAAAAAGGAAGAAAAAAATGAAGAAAAAAATGAAAAAAAAAAGTATATAAAAGAGTGATAAAAAATTTGAATAAAGAAAATAAAAAAAATGATAAAATGAAGTATGAATAAAAGTTGATGTGTTGCATATTATTATATCATTTGTACGAATTCGAGGTTGAGAGGTTCAATTATCTCTCGGGTTTATGGTATGTTTAGTAGCTAGCAACATGGGTTTCTTAGACTTGTCGAGATGCATTTTAATTATAAAACCATTTCCAGTATATATTTCCCATGCCTTATTCATACCCTTATTATCCCTTAGCCTAATGTTACAACCCGAATAAAAGCCATCTTTTGATATTTACACCTGGTGCTTACGCATGTCGGTGCAGTTTTGTTTCTTATACAAGCTTATGGTAATCTTAATTAATCATGTCTGAGCAATTGAGTGTTTGAGTAAATTATACTTTCTATATTTGTGAGGTTCTTAGTCATCTGATTATAGCTTGAAGATGATTGGGTATTGTCAAACATCTTGTTTTCACATATTAAAAATCTAAAAATATTTTTCATAATTCTATTTTTGTTTGTAAAGCTTATTGTTCTCTTATTTTGCTTGAGGACAAGCAAACCCTTAAGTGTGGGGGGACGGTGTTTGTGCCTTTTGCGCTTATTTATAATAAAACCAACAATATTTTATATATATATTTTTTTTTAATTTAAAATTTAAAATATTCCCTTATTTTGTCATTTAGGTGCTATCTTTCTGAATTTCTTTTCTTAGATTTACTTGAGGGCAATCAAAGTTTAAGTGTGGGGGATTTAATAACGCTCATTTTATACATATTTCTATATGCGTTGTCTATTCTTTTATCTACATATATTAGTTAATTATATGAACGTTCGATACTTAATAGCCTATATTTCCTATTATAGGTTCATGGTACGTGTCGTGGAAGAAAACACCAAGATTTGAAGCTTAAATGAAGAAGTAAACTCAACATCTAGCTTCCCGACACTTGTCCACTGTTTTGGCCATCACTTGAGCATACGAACTCAGATTGACGCGATTCACTGCCCACGCGTCTGGGAAAGTATTCTCTACAAACCGACATAGGCCAAGTACGTTGTACTTTTTATAAAGCACGCCACACTTTTCATCAGCATTAATGATCCTTAAACCGACATAGGCCAAGTACGCCATAGTTTTTATAAAGTACATCGTACTTGGCCCCCAAACAGCCTATAAAAAGCCTCCTTTGGATATCTCATTTTAGAGCATCTCATACAAATCGATCTATTTCGATTACATCACTTAGAATAGGGATTTTTGGTGATTAAGGCTTGACAAACCTTGGTACCACCATATATCTCGATCATACTTCCACTCAATCAAAGCCATGCCGGATGATCTTGGCTTGTAATTTCTTGATCCTAGAAGTGTAGTGATAGTACATGAAGGTTCGTGATAATAGGAATCAATAGCTTGGGTTATTGATAATAGTTTTCGGTTGGAAAAGCTTGTAATTTCCATCTTTTGATCTTATAACTTTGGTACACTTCTATTATCTTTTGATATGAAAAGTTTTTGGATTTTATGAGTTTAATATGTGTGTTATATGTTTGATTATTGAGTAGTAGTCTTGTGTTTGTTTGGGCGATATGTGACCTTTGATATGAAGCGTTTGGATATGTGTTTATTGAATTGGTTAAACATAATTTTATTAAGTATAAAGGCCGAAATGATTCTTATTGGATCATGTTTATCATTCTGCAATATATATTGGTAATAATAACTTATAAAGGTCGAAAGGATTTGTTGTTATTAATCAATATAATCGTCAGTTACACTTAAAGGCTGGAAGGATTTGTGACTCGTGATATCTTTATTCTCTAAACTCATAAACACTATCCTAAACACTCCTATGTCTTAGTAATCATTGCCTAAACAAACATTCTTTAATCATTTGCTTGAATCATCTTTTAATCGCTTTTTTTACAATATTCGATATATGTACGTTTTGGTTAATTTGATAAGTGACAATCATTTTAGCCTTAGAACCTTAATTACATATGAAAGGGTATACTTTCCCGTGTTGTGTTTTTAGTCAAAATTGGTATTTCTAGTATTATAAATTTAAAGCTTCTAAAACACACATCAAGCGCCAACTCACTGGCCAAGAGATCATCCATGAAACCACGGAGAAGATCGTGCAAATTCGAAGTAGAATGCAAGCTGCTCATGATCGACAGAAAAGTTATGCCGATGAAAGACGTAAGCCCCTATAATTTCAAGTTAGAGATAAGGTCATGCTTAAGGTTTTGCCTTGGAAAGGTGTTATACGTTTTGGACAATGAGGGAAGTTAAATCGAAGGTACATTGGCCCGTTTAAGATCATAGCTAAGGTTGGACCTGTAGCTTAAAGATTGGAACTCTCGCAAGAGTGGAGCAGTGTGCATAACACATTTCATGTTTCGAATATCAAGAATTGCTTATCTGATGAATCGCTTGTCATTCCATAGGATGATATCCAAGTGGATGATAAACTACATTCTATCGAGGAACTAGTGGAAGTTATGGACCGGGAAATTAAACAACTAAAGAGAAGCCGTATACCGATGGTCAAAGTTTGAGGGAATTTAAGGCGAGATCCTGAATTCAAATGGGACCGTGAAGATCAGTTTCGCCGTAAATACCCTCATCTTTTCTCGGAAACTTCACCGTCGGATGACGCAAACCGAATTTCAAGACGAAAATCTTTTAACGAGGGAAGACTATGACAATTGACAATTTTCCAAGTTAATATTTAACCATAAACTTGAACTATTCTATTTGAACGTATATGTGCATGAAATAACTTGAAACTAGGAAGTGATCCCGCAAATTGTGAAAAACGTCCTTGAACGTACAACAACTTTAGACTACACTTAGTCTACTTATAATAAGTATATGATTATACTTACGGATATGTATTATATGTCATAAGCATTTCATTTCATTATTTTTACGTGAACTATACAAACTTGCATGGTTTTGCATGCATGCATACGTAAAATTAACCAACACTTCATCACTTTCTACATACACACATAACTACACCCTATACTATCATAAATTACATGTTTTCCCCCTCTTAGCTGCATTATATTTGGCTCATATAAGTAGCAGTTGAACCAAATGGTTTTCATTACATATAAACATAACCTTTTCATTATAATTATAAGTCACATGGTAATAGTATCATACACTATTTGTACCCCCTTATTCCCTCCTTATGCCGCCCCAAATAAGCAACACAAACACCTATACAAGTCTTGCCTAATATGTGTTTACATAAACATGTGACTTGATCCTTTACCATTCAAACTTCCTCTTTTACTTCTATAAATACATGGTACTTAATTCACTTCATTCATCACTAGCAAAAATTCACACACTCTCCTCTTCTTTCTCTTCTATATTCGGCAACAACAAGAAGGCAAAACAAAGGTTGGGTAATTTTATTAGCAAGTGTATTAAGCAAGGGTCTTGGAAACTAAAAGCTAGGGTTGCATTTGTGTTCTTGGTATTCTAATACTCCATTCATTCACTAATTTCTTGTAATCATCTAAGACTCATTTCTATACTCATTTACATATTTATACATCATTTAATGTTCATATTATATCACCTTTAGATGCTTTGAGTGTTGAAAGTTTGATTTTAAAACAAGTTACTAAACCTAAAACTAAGTTGAAAAGCCAGCCGACTTTATTGATGTAAAAACCTATGCTAAAAAATTTTCTAGGCAAAATCCTTTAATACATACTTAATTACACGTATTAGGAAGCATTCCGTCGAATTTCGTAGCTTGCGGAGTTGATTAGTCTTTTTAGTAAGTGTTACATGTTCGGGTTTCAAAACTGACCAGAATCTGCGTACCGAATTTGAAACATAAAAAGCACCACTTTAGAAGTTGTGTGGATGGTTGACCCTTTGGAAGTTTTTGTACTAAGGACCTTAAATTAAATGTAGCAAGTCTAATCGAGTCATAAGGATGAGTAACGAAGGAGATATGGATTTTAGAAGTAGGGTAATAATACTTGCTGGAAATTTATAGTTTTGAGTCCCGTGTATAGAACGAATTTACTATACAAATAGTTTAAGAATGAGGTTTAGGGCCTACATTTTTGGAAATTAGACTTGAAAACACTCAACCTAGGCTTTTGAACCAAGCGATTTCATTAGAAAATGCGTGACTTATGGACCGTTGAAGTTAAAAAGATTTTGTGAAACCTAATAGTAGGCCACATCTTGTTTTTGAGTAAACTGACACCTAAAACACGCTTTAACAAATCGAGGACTTGAATTATTAAAAGTAGATAAGTTCACCTACGTTTAGAGATTTTAACGGATAAAAACATGTTAGAAACAAAGTAGATACGCTCATTTAAAATTAGATTTAAAACCTTATAAATTGTTTTGCTTATTTATTACCTTGTATAATTTTATTAAAACCTCGCTATGAGTATATAAGGGTGATATAACATTGTTAAACTCATATGCATTTAGTACATGTTGCATATTCTCAAAACAACTATTTATCTAGGTCGCAGTTAGGGTTACTTGCTTGTTGCACTACTTTATATCTCCCAAGTACATTTATTTCTTAAGGTGAGTTTCATAGCCCCACTTTTATATGATTTATAAATGGTTTTATAACACTTGGGGTGAAATACATTGCTTGCTTTTACATGTGGATACATGTACACTTTTAAACTGTTACAGATTAGCCTAAGTACCTTTATCCTACTTTATGCCCACTATCATGAACCGTTAATTACTGTGTGTAAGCACCAATGTTGTGAATAGATCTATTAGGATTTACATCCCCATCCAGGTTTGGTGATTCTTACTTGATGCGGTTGCTACTGGTCAAACGAACGTATACAATTTTTGGAATGGCACGTATTTAGGATAGATAATCGCTTGGGAAACAAACGTGCATTGAATGCATACTAAACTGTGTTAAGGCTTTGGTGTCATGAGCTTAGTGCAATCGTAACTACTTTTACTTATGTGATATTGTATGTGTTACAATGATCATAGTTATGAAATCTTGTGGTCCATACTTATACTTTTGATTATAAACCTATGAACTTACCAACATTATTGTTGACCGTTTTAAGCATGTATTTCTCAGGTCTTTGATTTACATGGCTTGCATCTAGAGTAGCATTCATGAAGTCCCCCTGTTGTATAAAATGGATCATGTTGATGCTTTTCAAACTATTTATTGTTTTATACCATAACTTATTATCGTATTTGGTTTAAAAACTCATTGTACTTTAACTTTATCAAATGATCTATCTTTTTTTAAAATGACTCATATAGATGTCGTTCTTTATATCTTGTGCGTGTGTGCTATGAACATCGACACCCCGGTTACCATTCTGCTGCAATATTTTAGGGGTGTGACATGGAGTTAGCTCATCATTTTGCTATGAAGTATTTGGGCTTGCTATGTTATTTTTTGGGTATTGAGTTTGCTGCGTCACCAAAAGGATATATTTTGTCTCAGTCTAAGTATATAGCTTATTGAATTGATCGTGCGAGAATTACATACACAATGGTTAAAAATATTCCTATTGATGCTAAGGCGAAATACACTCCGACAGATGGTGATCCTTTGCCAGACCGAAGTTTGTATCGGACAATTGTGGGCAATCTGGCTTATTTTATAGTTACACGTCCAGATATTTCTTATGTAGTTCATATTGTCAATCAGTTTGTTTCTACTCCCACTTAGGTATCTTTGGGGTACTCCGTTCCAAACACTTTTGTTTCCTTCTACGTCTGCTTTGGACCTGTGTGCTTATTGTGATTCTGATTGGGTTGATGATGTTGTTTTACGCAAGTCAACTACTGGGTTTTGTATATTTTTGGGTGATTCCCTTATTTCGTGGAAGAGTAAGAAACAAAATTTTCTTTCTAAATCTTCTACTGAAGCCGAGTATCATGCCATGGCAGTGACTACTAGTGAGATTGTTTGGTTATGTTGGTTGCTTGCAGATATGGGTGTTCGTATCTACCAGTCTACTCCGTTACATTTTGATAATCGTAATGCTATTTAGATTGCGAGTAACTCGGTGTTTCATGAACGCACCAAGCATATTGTGATAGATTGTCATTTCACTCGTTATCATTATTAGACTAGGACTATCTCTCTACCGTTTGTTCTGTCAGCTTTACAGATTGTAGTAGTATTTACCAAGCCACACTCTGGACCACATTTTCATTTTTTGACTGGCAAACTCTCAATGTTTCTTGCTGCAGCATTGTGAGTTTGAGAGGATATGTTAGCATATAGCCCATAAGAGGCCCATAGCCCATTTAGCCTTTAGGGGTTTACCCTTTGTTTGTTATATTTATACTCATTGGATTCTCCTTCTTTATTATCAATTCAATAAGACTTTGCATTGTATGTTTGGTTTCTACATACGCATGTATAATGTAAAGACATTTTTGATCTATATGCATGTATAACGATTAAGAATTATAAAATTTTCAATTATTTCAGGTTCTGATATATTAGAATTTCATATCACTATGTCGATCATGTACAACTTTATTGGTTGATGCAGGATTTTAAACTTCTAAGGAGAAGAAATAAGTTACTGAATTTGACGTATATAAACCTTGTGGGTCCTTTTCCATCTAATTTAATTTTTCATAGTAAAAGCTGAGAGGCAGGTAATGATCTACTCCTTTGGTGCAAAAAATAGATAGCATTTAAGGTTTTGGCACAATCACTTTTGATTGCAAATATTTTTTGTTAAACCATAACCTTTATGTAGAAAAATCCTGATGATTGCATTACATTATCATGTAGTTTTCTCATGTATTATTACGTTGATAGTAGACTTCCTAAGCCATTATTATTGTCATCCTAAAATTGTTTACTTGCCTTGGGTGTGCATATGTACATGAAGGCTTGAAACTAGAAGTTGTTCACAAGGTATGAAGGTGCATATCATTCTATGTATCACCATTTATTAATTTTTATGGTTATTAATTGAATTTGTTCAATGGCAGACAGCTATGAAATGTACACATCATGCTAAGCGAACTTGTATGACTTCATACTATACAATGCCAATAATGCCCTCAACTTTATAAAAATGAAGGTATTTTATATTCCTTAACTAAGGTGTGTTTGGCTCAAACTTATTTGAATAAGTTATGTCTCATTATAGCCTTTAGTATCAAGTAAGTAATTTTTTTTGTTATGTAATGTTTTTTGTCCATGGTGTGTTTGCGTAAGGTGCAAGGAATGCATTAAGCCTTGGTGGAACTATGATTGGTTATTAGCATATTAGGGTGCTCCTTTAAGAACCATGATTGCACCAATAACTCCAACTTTTTTATCCCATGTAACAGTTTTGGCTTTTGTTAAGCTTACTAAACTATGAAATAGTTGTGGTTATTCATTTATGCTTAAATCTGTAATTTTGCTAGCCGCATGTTGTCTCAAAACGAGCAGGAAATGTGTACAAGAACCATCTATTTCACTAACATTGGTAAGAAGGTGCGTCATTTTTTTCAATTCTTTGTTATCTATTCATTTGGTGAAAGCAACTAGTGGACAATGGATATTATGTTTATTTTTTTGAATTAGGTTACTTGCAGCATTAGAAGATCTATTTTCTAATGTTGCAAAGGGAGTTTTGCGAGTTCGAGTAAATCACAAGTATCCTTTATCACGAGCAGTCCAAGCCCACATAGACCTCGAGAAATACCAAAACATATGAAGTTACATATTCAAATTACAATTCCACATTGTTGTTTGGGTAATTGCTTCACCTTTGTTGCTATTCACTCTTAATATTCATGCATGCTCTTGAAAATCGATTTTAAATTTTTTGAGTAAATGTTGTGTTGGATTTTAAAGGGTCAAAAAAATGACGATTGCAGAATTACACATTTTAAAGTTCATTTTTGATACTAAAGCTATATATTTTTCTACTATTTCCAAATTGCTACTGATGCGTATTTTCTTTTAAATATTTATTTACCTACCAAGTTTTAAATTTATAAAACTTGTTTCACCTTACAAACGTACTAATGGGCAGAGAACCTGATCGTGAGTAGTGTAGTTATGGTACATCCGAGATCGTCCCAAGAGCTAAAGGGTGGAAATAAATCTGAGTTTAAAGTGTCACGTTTTTAAAGCTGTTTTAGAGGTTAAGTTTTAAGAGAATAAATGAAAGGAATTAAACTGGTTTTATTCAATCAATGGAATTGGTATAGTGGAAAACTACTAAGAAGATGAACCCATTTAACTTAATTAAATATCCAAAGTTGAATTATCTTGATCTAAAGTGCAATGTCTAATTCTTGTTTTATTAGTGGTTTCTAAGGTTGATAGACTTGAATATGCATACATAGTCTATCCTATACTCCATGCGATTCTGAATCAGTCCCAAATCGTCTGGGAGGTAGGTTATCCAGGTTGCAGTGATCAATCTCAACTAATCCCAAAACTTATCTAATAACCTATGCAGATTATTAACCCCCTCTGAAAGAGTTCCTGTGCTTTTTAAGTATTTTGAGTGATAAGTGCGATGACCGGTTAGTTCCTACTCCAGGTAAGGAGTTAGTGATCCTCCCTAGTACCCGTTGGATCCCATATTGACTAGATAATCTAATAATGGGGCAAGCCAGGTCCAAACCACCCGTACTACCAAAACCCAGGGTTACACGATAGTCAAGGAATATCTAACGAAACAATAGTGAAACAAATAGATCAAAAATAATTAACCAAAGAATAATTAATAAATTAAATGACAAGAGTAAAATTAAACATAATAAATATCAAGCATCAACAAATTAAGCCGAGACCAAATAAATTATTAAAAATAATTAATTGAAATCAAACTATAATTGTTGAGGAATCATGTACAAATCATGCTGAAATAATGCTCCTGATCTTATACCCGAATCAAGCAGCTAGGCAAGCTGCTTCTCTCTTTCCATGCTGCGTTGAACAAGAACCAAAAGGGAATAAACCCTTTTGGTCCTTTTTGTCTTTTTCGTCGGCAGAACACAAAACCATAAAAACTAAATGCCCTTAATTGATTTTCATCGTCCCATATATATAGTAATTACCAAGGTTTGGTCTTGCCCGTGTTTAGCCCTTGGAGTTTGGGGTAAAAGTGATACTTTGTAGTATTCATAATACGTCCTTGTGATGAGTTATAATTAACGGCGTAATCCAATACATGGTTACGCCGTAATACTTCTGACGCGGCTTTCTTCTTTAAGAGATAATGCTGGTTACGACATAATTAAAAATCTTGTTGCGCCGTAACCCTTAGTCAGCAACCATATAATTTCCATAATAATAGATTACGGCGTAACTATAATGGACGTTACGCCATAAAGCCTCGTCAGCACCGAATCTTCATAATAATAAATTGATCTTCCAAATCTTTATAGTAATTGGTTAATTACGGCTTAACTCTTGTTGTCGTTACGCCGTAACTTCTTCGTCGGATAATTTCACGTGTAATTACCGGTTACGGCGTAATCATGTTATCAATTACGCCGTAACTCATGAATAATGCGGATTCTGATATAAAAATCGGTTTTTCCGCATCTTTTCCGTTCCATTGCCCAAATTACCTAAAATACAAAATATTAACGAATTAAGTACCAAAATGATATAAAGCAATGCAATAAACGTGGGAATTTGATATGAAAAAGTATTAAATATTTGATGTTATCAAATATCCCCCCACTTGACTTCTACTTGCCCTCAAGTAGAACCTTCTAAATAATTCTCAAAAAGATATCTCCCTAGTTTTTTTAAGGAATATATGAATTTAAAAATCACTTATGCTAGAAAATTCTAAACCGAGCACCTCACGAAAGGAAAAATGAATCACACTCATACTCTCACTAATCTATGTGTTTCATTTTTGGTGATCACTCAACTGCTCAGTCATGGCGAGTATTCTATCATAAGCTTGGTCAGGATACTAAGCTTCACCACTAGAGTCTAGATGCAATTGTTCAAAAAGGCAAATGGGTTGACATAACACAACGGCTTAAGGGTTTTTGATCATTCAAACAATATTTTACCCAAAGTACCACACCAACAAGGTGGCTGAATTACACATACATGGCCATAACGACGGAATAGATATGCGTGATTCGATCTCATCCTCATTCATGTTTAAAAATGGGTTAGGACGAAGAATAATATAGGGTAGGATAAAGACATGGGATGCACATTTAATTGTTGTTAAATAAAACTCAAAACAAATAGTTTCCTAAGTCCATAATCTCCCCGTCACTAGTAGCATTCAAATCCCATAAGGTAAAAACGAGGTTCAAGAGTCAAGGGGTCTTCACAATACACGAGTTAAGGGGTATGTAGTGTGATGCATTAACTCGGCCTTCATCATCAATGAACAAAAATTATGTGCTATTTTTTTTTAATTTTGGGCTAAATTAGCACATAATTTCACCAAATACCTTATTTCTATCTCCCTTCCCCCCACTTGAGATGTACAATGCCCTCATTGTACATACAGACTTATAATAGAAAGGAGAGATAGAAATGTCATGGGTTTAAAAGAACTACCCGTTTAGAAAGACGGAATCATCGCCAGCTGGACAAGGCGGAAATACTTTCACTATACGACCTATAAGCTGACTAATAAACACTTGCTTGCATGCTCTTTATTCTTTCTTTCTTTTCTTTTTTTGATGCAAGACAAGGATACAATAAATCATAATACAGACACATATATACATGAGCGTCCCTCCACTTGAGATCAACTGTCTTCAAAACTCGTCTTTTCTTCAAATACCCTCTATCCTAACCCGTAACTTTTACCAGTGAAACCCAAAATTAACCAGCAACTCCCCGATCATGGACTAAGAAACTACAAGGTAGGCTAAGGCAATAGGTGTAACGAAACAACATATATTGGGTTACAAAATGAAAGGAAAGGCTCAGCAGGTTGTACTAAGGGTATCTTGCACTAAAGATGAGTGCAACAAAGGGTTTAACAGGGGGATTGACTAATCAGTGTGAGAAGTCAATATACACAAACATAACAAATTGTGATTCTTGCAATATCCGTACCTACACATCACAAAAGACAAAACACACAATATACAAGCATAATTTGCATTATTTTCATCTTTTAAGGGTCATTTTTGATATAAAACGGATATGTGATTTCTCACATATCAAAATTCCCCAAACTAAGTGATTGTCGTGTCCTCACGCAATGTTATATGCTCTAAAACCAAATACTCCAAAACTTCCCCAAACTAATCTTTTGAAAAGTAGTAAAGTCTTTAGCGGGAAAGTTAAGAAATCACAAGTTTTAAAACACCCCCATTTTCCCATTTTTCAAATATTTTTCCATTTTTATGATTTTCATAATTTACAACTTACAACTTATTCTTGTGTGACATAATGTATTGCTTTCATTATTCAATGATAACTTTTAGGATCACGAAATAAAAAGCACAAAAAGTGTCCAAATGGATAAATTTATCGTCCCCGACTTTCACTTCTCCAAGCCAAGCTTAAAAATAAACATTGTAATTTACAATTATGATCTAATACTACTCATAAAAGCTAATTGTTGTAATTACTTCTCCTCCCTTATTTCCAATTTTGTATCTCCAAGATTTTATTAATCATATACACCGAAGGGCACATTAAGACTTATTTTGATACTTATAATTCTAAAAATAAAGGGTAACGGTTAAAAAATGCAATAATTAGTTTTCTAGTAGCCCTTTTAAAGATCAAATGTCATCAAAATTAAGTCCACATCTGAGGCGGCCCAAAATTTTGGCATTTATTAAGGTTACTTAAGCATATGGCAGGCACCATTCAAGTCATATACCCTTAGACACTTTAAAGACCATAATGGAACCAATCTTATTGCACCATATACCCTAAGGACTTTAAGGTACAAAACAAGACAAAAAATAAGCAACAAAATCATTCCATATTTACAAACTATGGGTGTGGTGGGTGTGGGGTGGGTGCCCTAAGCTCTTTAAGGAATGAATAAGGCTATAATTTCACTTATTAAATCTTACTTACCCCATATACCCTAAGGCTCTTTAAGGGATAAGCAAAATATTTATTCATGTGATACATATAGTATGCCAAATTAAGTATTCCTGATGTGTACTCATCGTGATCACAAAGGAACTAAAGAAAACTTCCATTAACTAATTATTAACCAAAAAACCGCACAAATCTATTTATTAAACAATTATATATAAAGTGAAACAAGCTAATGGGAGAAAAAGCCACAATTAACACTTATGAGCCTTAAAGAAATCCAACTATTCTATGTTTAGCATCAAAACTTATATTCTACTCTATCATCTCTTGTTCTTCACAATTTAAAATTTCTAAGAAAGAAACTAGTGAATGCTTAGCCTAATAAATCTATCTTTGCATATTTAAAATCAATTATGGGAACTTGCAAAGTCTTGACCTTTTTAAGCTAGACTTGCTTTTTATAGCTCATTGTATAAAAGATTAGCAAAATTCAATTCATTTACATTAAGGAGAAAAGCTAAAATATAAAACCGGTCGGGTCAAAATTTACTTTTGTTCTCACCAACGGAAAGCCTACATTCGTGTCAAAACACTTATTATTTTTTAACTAATTTTATTTTTCATCATTATTTATTTTTATTTTTTTTATATATGGATATATATAAAACTTAAAAAAAATTGCGGGAAAACAGGGTACGTGAGAACAACAAGCAAAAGGTAGGTAAGATCATATCGAAGATATACTACCCCATACTAAAACTAAACATTGTCCTCAATGTTTCCTAGTTTAAGGCTTAAAACCCCATACTAGAACTCAAAGAGTCGAATGCATAATCCGAGCATGGAGAAAGTATCACAAAAATCTTAAGCCGTTTATAAAGTATGCTAAAAGATAGATGTTAGTCGATAAAAATCTAGGATATCAGATTTCCCCAAACTAATGGCAAGCAAAGGCTAGGAAGCTCGAGTGGACCGAGACAAAATACCGAACACGAGAGTCTTCAAAAATTTTGGGTCAATCCTACAAACAATCACAAGCACAAACAACAAGAATCGGAAGAGTACAAGCCTCCTCACATCACATTAGAAATAAGAAAGAAGAAAGATGGATAAGCATAGGGTGCCTCCCACGAAGCGCTTTGTTTTTGGTAACCGAGTCACATAGCTTGACTCGATCCCTGCATTCATTTGTCCATGGGGATGAAACAAGTGGAAGAGCAAACTTCCATTTGACTTTCAAATGCCACCGGCTTAAGAGAAGAAAAATGAAAAGCGTAGATGCCAGGGTCAAAAATGGTGTCCTCACTCCCGAAGGAGAAAAAAATTGTGAAGAAAAGATAATGGCGATCCTTAGAGGATAATCTCACATATGATGGAGAAAAAAATTTCTCCATAACCCTGGGGTCGAAAACTTTGTCCTTGGTCATCAAATCATCATTATCAGGTTCATCCTTTAAACTTCTTGGGTCTTGATCTAAAAACACTTCGGGGAAAAGATTATGGGTGGTGTTATGCAAAATCTCAAGAACGTCTCCCTCTGAGTCATTATAATCGTCTAGAAAAGCATCGATCTTATTAATATCGCCTCCTGGGTCGAAACACTCATCCTCATCGAAAAGAGGTGTGTTAAGTAAAACTGGCTCATCAAAATTAGAAACATTGGAGTCCTTGCTCTCGACATCCTCTAATATCTCTTTAAAGAGAGGATTAATGTTACTAGAGTTGTAATTGTCATCAAATTCAAAAAGAGAGTTCGAATAAATTTGAAAATATACTTCTTGAACATCCTTCTTAAGAAATGATTCGTCATCTCCCGGTGGAGGTAAGCAAACTAGAGCAGGTTCGTTGGTGAACCTCTTGGGATTAGGATCAAACATAATCTTAGGTGAAAAATCTGTTGACGGATCACGGTTAAGCAACAATTCAATTTCTCTAAGATCGGCTTCAAAATCAACATCCTCATTTCCCGGTGGAAATGGGTCAAGAAGAGCGAGTTCATCGGTGAACTCCTCAAGAAGAGAATTGCTAGTCTCAAAAGATATGAGACTAGGACGAGAATCAGAAAGCGGAGTGGTACTGCCACTCGAGAAATGATTTGATTTTTTTAATTTTAATACTTCTCCAAAACTATCCTTGCATGAGACATCAATGAAATTAATCATTTTAATTGACTCGTTTGCATGCTTTTGAGGATGCTTATCGACATGAAAAATTAATCGTTCATCCCCGTTCCTTAAGATAAGCTCTCCTTCGTACACATCAATTAAGGCACGACCGGTCCTCAAGAAGGATCTCCCTAAAATGAGAGGAACCCGAGGATCGGCTTCAAAATCAACAACAACAAAGTCGGTAGGAAAGTGAAATTTCCCAACTTTGACAAAGACGTCTTCGGCGAGTCCTTTAGGACGAGTAATGGATCGATCCGCAAGCTCTAGAGTCATCCGCGTGGGGGTAAGTTCGGGTAGGGAAAGCTTTTTCACGAAACTTTTGATCATTAAGTCTCGAAGGATATGGAATATTAGGCTTAGGTAAAGTCTTCGGAACATCGGGTTCCGGAATTAGAATGGGGTTAACCGGAGGTTGGATGTGAGCGGTACTTCCTTGGAAATTAGTTTGCTCCTTATCCGATGTTTCCTCGGTTTCTCGTTCCACTACCTTTTTGGGAGAAGGATTAGTAGGAATCGAAGGTCCCTCATAAGCAACACCACTTCGAGTAGTGATTGCTTTCATCTCATACTTCGGGTTAGGAATAGTATTACTCGGAAGAGTACCCGAAGTTGAGGCTTAGTTTTGGAAGAATCCACTTGCCATATTTTGCAAATTATTTTGAAAAGCATTTTGTTGATTCATCAAGACGGTTTGTTGAGTCTTCATCGTATTTTGAATTTCATTCTTAAATTCTCCTTTCAACGAGTTGATTTGACTTTGCATGTTTCTCATCATTTGATCATTAGATTTCATATAATTTGAAAACTCATTTGGAACTCCTTGTTGAACTTGATTATTAGGAACTTGAAAAGGTTGGTTTTGAAATCCTTGATTTTGAAATTTTGGAGCATGATTATTTGAAACTTGAAAACCTTGATTTCCATGAAAATTATTTCCCCGATTAAAATTATTCCCTTGACCTTGATTTTGATTATACCTATTTTGACTATTTTGCACCGGAGCAAAACCGGGTGGTGCCATGTGGTTGCTAACACGGTTTGGAGGAGCTACTTGATTGTAAGTACCTGTTGCAGCACAAACACTAGATTGATTGTTATCGGTATTAGGACAATTATACCAAGCATGAGCACTACCACAAGTAACACAAGATTCCTCAACCGCTTTAACCGTAGCGGGAGTGACAACTTTCTTAGAAACAATCTCAAATAAGGTAGAAATTTGGTCCGCAAGCTTATCAATTCTCTCATCCGTTTTACTAAAACTTTCCCTAGAATTCATATTCATCCTAGAAACATTTGATTTGTTTCGTGAATAACGAACTTTCAATTTGTTCTCAATTATGTTCAAAGCCTCTCTAGTAGTCTTACTCAAAAGATTTCCACCCGCCGCGGCATTTAAGGAGTCTTGATCATTCTCATTTAAACCATTATAGAAAGTATCTATTTGGGTTAACTCCGTAAATCCGTGGTGGGGACAAGCTCTCAAAAATTTGATCGTACAATTTTATACGTATAATATAAAAGTATAGAAATTCCAAAATTACCCTTTAGGAAAAAGGTAAAAAGGAAAATCACACGAAAATATCGTACGTTTAACCGGTAAGTGTTCACCGGGTCATTTATACCCCAAGAATTATGAAATTGAAACTCCGTCTTTATTTGGACAATGATTTGAATTGATTTCAAAGTTTATTGAAATGATTATCTATTTCTACAATTAAAAGCATTTAAATCATATAAAGAAAAATTAACGACTAAGCAATTGAACAATTAAACACTAAAACGATAACGAAAGTTAAACAAAACGCGACAATTACACGAGTATATCAAATTTAAGACCTACGAATGCAAATTTAAACTAATTCCTACCAGTGGGCAAATAAAGGCACTTAAAAATTAATTTCAAGAAAAATGCACAAAAACGTTAACGGGATTTTAATAAATGTACACTAAAACCTAAATTGAGCAAAAATGAACAAAACGGGTCCAAACTAATTTTCCTAGATGCTAGAAGACTAAAAATAATTTTCAGAAAAAGAATTTTATTTTTTTGATTTTTATTTTATTTTTTATGAATTTTTAAAGTTTTTAAACTAAATAAATGCAAAAAAATATTAAACTATGATTTAAAAATCTAAGGAAATTCCTAAAAATAGCTAAAGATAGACTGATTGCAAGAAAATTTAAAACACTGAAATTACTTAACACAATAAGCCTAGAAAAATCGAATAAGCACACGAAGTGCTTATTTCAAAAGAAAACCAAAAAGATGTTAAATTCTATTTGAAAAGAAAGTGAGACGTAAAAGTCCCAAGGGCACGTTGGTTTGGTGAGTGTGGTATGAGGCGTTTAAAAGGGTTGAGGTGGGTAGAGGTCAGGGGTTCGAGCCTTGCTCACCCCTGATTTCCCTACTTCCCCTTTTTTTTATTTTTCAAAAACTTTTTGAACAAAGTTGCTAAACAGCTGAAAATAAGCAAGTTTTGTAAAAGCAACTTTTTGTAAAATCAACTAAATAAGCTGAAAAGAGCTTAAAAATTTGACAGATAAGACTTAACACATATTTAGCTTTTTTCACAAATCTTAAAGGAACTTAAAAGCTAAAATAAGCTAAAGCCTAAACTGAAATAGCTACAACTACCCTACAACTAATCTAAAAAGCAAGTTTGATCAAAAATTAAACCAAATCTATAAGCCATAAGCTCAATTAAGCACTTAAGCACTTTTTATTAAAAACAGTTAACAAAACAGACAAAAGGGCATCTTTGAGCTTAATTTTAAGCTAGCTAATGGAACCTTATGGACTAATGACCTATATTACCTTAAAGCTTTTGCTTAATACTATCTAAATCAGCATTCAAAAGGTATTTTGAAATCCAATTAAGCTATGAAAAAGCCAATTGAAAAAGCTACTTATGCTGTTTTACTCTATTTTTTGGTTTTTTATAAAAAGACAAAGTGCTAACTTAAAGACCTAAAACAGATTACTAAATATGCTACTTTTCCTAAAATAAGCTATAACAGATCTAGATTAGCCTAAAAACTAACTGTGCTCTAAATTTGAAAGGCTAAATCCCACTTATGCTAGCTGAATTTTCAGCTTGAAATTTACCAAAACCTATTTCTACTACTAATGCATTTGACACCTATTATAACCAAAATTCAAAACCAAATAATGCAGACCTAAGAACTTGATTTGAACATCATTTAAACACCTAAATAAGAACAAAATGAGTAACTAATGCAGCTAGAACAAGCTTGAGCTTAAAATGCACATGAAACTAAACTTATGTTCACAGATTATAACGACTATCACACTAACTAGATTAAAACTGATTTAAGTCTTTAAAAACCTAAAATCTAAACTTTATAAACCATAACATGAAATTTAGATTTACTTTAAAGAATAAAATGGCTATGGGCAGTACTAACTTAAGTTAATAATGCCTTTAGCCAAACACCCCTTTAAGTTGATCAAATTCATATTCAGCTTATAAAACTTCAAATTTAGACTCAAATTAGCAATACTAGATAATAGATAGCTTATAACAGACATTGTTAGCAAAATTTCATCAATCAAATAAGCAGGAACAATAAGCCACAAAGCAATGCTAATATTTTTGGATTTTAAAACTATTTTATATCAACTACTTGTAAATTAAGATTTAAACTGATTATCAAACTAAATAAGCATGAAACAACACTAATAAGTAATAATAAGCAATTCTAAACAATAATAAGCAAGTTATAAGCAGTTTTAAGCTAAAATGCATTTTTAAGCTAGAAAAAGGAAAATGAAGACTTACAGATGCGTTTGCACAAACAAGGCTTATAAAATTGCTCAAGGAGCTATCCAACAAGCTCCAGCTTATCTTATGATAAGCTGGTAAGGTCCTGGAAACCCATCCATCTCTGGTTTCCCTTCCAAATAGAAGCTGAGGTATGTTTTAATAACAAGCTCAGTTAACCTTTGAGAGCTTAACTGAGTTAATAGCTATCTTATTAGTTAAAGTGACAGCTTATTGAGCTTATTTGGGCAAAAGAGAGTTTAATTAAATCATTAGTACAATAAGGTAAAACATGGATTATGTTTTAACTAAATGAAAACTTAACTTTTTATTGATTAAAGAAACTGATTACAAGCTGTTGGAAAGAGAAATTACATTTAAATGGAAAACAAATAGCTAAAATGACTTAAAAAGAAAATTACATTTAATAAGCTACACTAAATTCTACACTAACTAACTAGATGCCTGCGTGAGTGAGAGTGAAGCTCCTTTTATAGGCAAGAGAGGAATGTTCTAGGCCCTTAGACGCTCCATTTGATCTCAGCCCTTGATCTCTTCTAATCATTGCACCTTGATTATAAACCGTTGGATGAAAAGGATCACACGGATTGCCAACGTAGCAATCCCAACTTCTTGGAGCCTTTGTGCTTCTTTTGAACTGGATTTAGTGTAAATTTCCAATTTTGGTGTGTTTGTTTGATGCACGCGTGGCATTCCTTGTGTTAGAGTGAGCCAATCATTGCTTGGAGTGACGTTTTTGCTTGCTGACATGGAGCTTGGCACTCGAATCTTTATTGCCACATAGGACGAGTGTATGTAAGTGGGTTTTACCCACTTAATTTGATGCAGGGTAAAGTGGGGAAGAGGATGAACAGTAAAAACCATTCGCGCCCAATTCTTTTCTTTTTATAACTTTGTTTGACCCTTTTGACCGAGAGTTTGACTGGGTTGACCTTTTGACTTGGGCTCTATATATATCAAAAGGGAATTTGGGCCATGGTTATTATTTGGGCTTGGGTAAATGGTTAAACGGTTTTGGATTTATAATAGACTTAACGACCGTTAGTCCTTTGGTAATAAGAGACTAACGTTGTTATTCATTTAGGGACTTTTGGTGAAATTGATTTAACATTAAGGGCTTTTTGGTGCTTTCAAAGGTTTTGTCATCTTGTGAGTTGACCAAGGTTGATTTTGGTTGACTTTTGTTGACCTTTGCTTGATAAATTCCCGCTCTTGTGTACTCTTTTCGGCTCGTGTTTGTTTTTGCCCGGTTTTTGGCTCTTTTCTTGTGATTTTTGCAATATCCGTACCTACACATCACAAAAGACAAAATACACAATATACAAGCATAATTTGTTCATTTTTCATCTTTTTAGGGTTATTTTTGATATAAAACGGATATGTGATTTCTCACATATCACGTAACATAGGCGACAAGGTTACGCCGTAACATACTTTTATGCCTAGAAGATTGGATGCTTACGTAGCAAGGTTACGGCGTAACATCCCACAAAGATTACGCCGTAAACCTTTCGAAGCATATAAATAAAGCCCTCCTCCGGCTCATTCATCATCACTCACCACCACCACTTCACACACAGTTCTAAGGGGTGAACCAAACCCCTAAGGTTCAAAGCATTTCATTAGAAGGTCCAAGGGAGAAGCCACTAGCATACTTATTGTATTTAATCGTTCATTTCATTCTCTGTAAGAATTATGATGATTCAATCCATGTCTTTATTCATTAATTCTTGCATTGCTGTCACCATGAGCGGCTAAGCACTCCTAGTGCTGGCCTAACCATGTAGTTGTTGTTGTTATGATTATGATTTCCTGTTCAATTATGGTTCTGTTAGATATCCTTTTAACCTTTCATTGATCCCCATGTTTTGGTAGTATAGAGGGTGACTTAGATCTTATTAATCCTGATATTAGACTCACCATGTTAAACCTAGGATTAGTAGGGTACTAGGGTAGTTTGGCATCTATCCCTAGTGTAGGAATTAAACATATTACCGCCTTTGTCACATTAAATACTTAAAAAGCATGGGAACTCTTTCAGTGAGGTTTAATAATCGGTTTAGATGGTAGATTGGTCTTAAGGGTAGTTAGGGTTTAACCACTGCAAGCTTAGATGCCCTGCTCGTGTGATCGTAGGGGAATGTGGGATAGCAGAGTAAGTATAAGACAAACCTCAAATGAAAATTTGGGTTTGTCGACATTAAGAACCACTAATAGAACTTATAATTGAACGTGGCGCAAGAAATTGTAATCGTAGCACTAGTAATGAAATGGTTAGGTTAGCACGCCTTTCTCCCTGAATCTTTCTATCAACTTACTTTTCTGCATTTACTTTTCTCTGATTATTATTAATCATTCAAAACCATTTTTCAACCGTGACAATAATCAAACTAAAACTATTAAACCTTAACTCTTGGGACAACCTCGAATTTACCAAACTACTACACTATATACGACTGGGTTCTTTGCCTGTTAGTGCGTGTATCAGTAAACGAGTTTTATAAATTTAAAACTTGGTAAAAAAATACATTTAAAGTAAAATACGCATCAAGTTTTTGGCGCCGTTGCCGGGGAGCTAAAATTTGTTTTAATTTGATTTACTAAATATTTCAATATTCATAATGGCTGAGGGGGAAATCGATAACCTCACTATGGAGCAGTATCTAGCATTGACTCGAGGAAACCAGGCACCGGGCGTGGTTAAACCAGAAATTGGAGGCAATGTGAATTTCGAAATAAAAAGTCAATTCATGAGGGAATTGAGAGAGGATACCTTTGCCGGAAACAAGAACGACGATGCCCATGAGCATGTGGAGCGAGTTTTAGACATCGTTAGCTTATTCAACATACCCGACGTATCACACGATGCTGTCATGCTGCTCGTCTTCCCTATTACTTTGATTGGAGCCGCTAAGAGATGGGTGGATAGACTTCCTCTAGGAACCGTCGATTCCTTGGATCTCCTTAAAAAGGCCTTTATCCAAAGGTACTGTCCACCATCAAGAACTGCCAAACAGCTTGAGGAAATCCAAAACTTCAAGCAGGATGGAGACGAGACATTATACCAAGCTTGGGAATGGTATAATGACCTTCTGTATAAATGCCCCACTCATGACATCAATAACCATCAGAAGGTAAACATCTTCTATAACGGTTTAGGGGCCATGAATCGCCAATTGCTTGATTCACAAGGGCCAATTCTTGGCATGACACATGTTCAAGCATTAACGATGATTCAGACTATGACCGACCACTCCCAAAAGTGGCATGATTGGTCATCCAGCAGAAATATTGGAGGCAGTAGTAGTACTGAAGGGATCGCTGCTATTGTGAACAAACTAGAAAACCTAGGACGTGACATGAAAAAACTAAAAGAAAATGTTTACACTATTCAAGTAGGATGCCAAAACTGCAGAGGAGCTCATCTTGACAAAGACTGCCCTCTCAAAGAAGAAGTAAAAAGCGTCGAAGAAGCTAAATATGGCGAGTTCAGGGGATCTTCACCTTTCAGCAATGGAGCTAAATACTGTGTAGGTCCACCTGGATACTACACACGCATGGACAATCACCCACCGTTTGGAGAGAAGAGACCTAGCTTGGAGGAGCTTATGGACAAACACCTAGAGGAATCAACGCGAAGAAGAACTGAAATGGAAGAATGGGTAAAGAAACTCCAAGAGAATGCCGAAATTAATTCCCAAAACCAAAGCGCTTCTCTCAAAAATTTGGAAACCCAAATCGAGCAGCTAACAAGGGAATTTCACACAAAAGCTGCCAATGACGTAAACAGTTCATCAGTAGACCGATGCAAAGCAATGTACGCCGAAGAAAAGACACCTATAAAAACGAACAAATGAGATATCCCTTGTCTCTAACAAATGCATACAAATAGTTCAAGAAAGTGTTGCGTCTGCAAAGGTCTTGCCATGCCAACTACCACCAAAATAGATTAACCCTAGAAATTTTACTCTTCCATGTACTATTGGAAGTTTAAATTTTTATGCCATGGCAGATTTGGGAGCCAGTGTTAATATCATACCCAAATCCATGTTTGAACACCTAAAACTAGATCGACTTAAGGAGACTGACATGCTCATTGAAATGGCTGATATGACAAAAAGATCTCCTATCAGAATAGTTGAGAATGTCCTTGTCAAGATCTACAAATTTTTATTCCCATCAGATTTTGTGGTCATGGATATGTTAAACACACGTAATGAAACCATGATTCTTGGGAGACCATTTCTAGCAACCATTCATGCCAAAATAGATGTCTTTAATAAGGAAATCTCCTTAGGAATTAGAGATGATAGAATTACCTACAATATGAACAAAATGATACATAATTTCACGTCCCCCATCGAAGAAATTTATATGATCAACTCAAATAATAAAGACACATTTCATACTCAATCCGACGCATCATCTAGAATAGAGAAAACCAACGACTTGCATAATGAGAACAATTATTATGAGCAAGGACGAATTTACAAGAAGCCAAGAAAACTCAACTTTGATATAAACCTCCTTAATGCACATTTCTGCAAACCTGTTAAACAAATTTTGAAGGGAGAACTTAAATTTTGGCTGACATGTGACCCAAATATGAATGAGTGCAATGGAGGACATGAAATTTATGAAATGGATAAAGAAGGAGTTCTAAGGAAATGGTACTGTTACGATGGTAATAATAGGAAAGGAATAAATAGGGCCGAATTATCCTTTACTGAATTCCTATTAGTAAAGTACAGAGAAAACCAAGAAAAAGGATTGATTTGGGACAATAGGTTTGAGGAATGGTGTAATAACAATTCAAATGATCCCACGTCAAAGTCT
>BQNB010034220.1:0-51766 GCA_026074375.1 Tanacetum coccineum
GGGGGAAGGGAGATAGAAATGAGTTATTTGGTTAGATTATGTGCTAATTTTACCCTAAAATTTTAAAAAATTTAGCACATAATTTTTTGTTAATTGATGATGAAGGCCGAGTTAATGCGTCATATTTGCCTAAGTTATGGAAATTACAAGGCATTATACTATATTTCATACGCGTTAACTCGTGTAGTTTGAAGACCCCTTGACTCTTGACCCTTATTTTTGCCTTATGGGATTTTAATGCGACTAGTAACGGGGAGATTGTGGACTTAAGAAACTATTTGTTTTGTGTTTTTATTTTACACCAATTAAATGTGCACCCATGCCTAATCCCTAACCTTTGGTTTTACTCGAATGGAGGAATTGAATGCAATCATGTATGTCTATTCCATCGTTATGGATGCGTATATATGGTTTGTCATGTAACATCTCTCATTTTTAGGTTATTTACAACTTTAATAAATTCCATTATTTATTTTTAGAGTTTTACGCATTCGCTATAATACAACAACACAAGATACAAGAGAACGACCTCTAAATGTGTCGTTTTGAAAGTATCCGCGATTTCTTTGAAATTGATATAAAGACTTGTCTCCTATAGATTGCATCACAATTGGAAAAGGCTTGAAACTGATACAACAAGATTTATTGATCATTTAGCATGTAAGTATATATAAAAAACAAAATAAATCCATGAATGAATCTGTCAAATTTTTACGACTCCAGTGCACATCAAGTAATCCAAGCATCTAATTCACCTCAAAAAAATCATGCTTAAAAGGGTCAACTAAAGAGATGGGTGAGTTTCATAGATTGTTGTAAGTATAAACGTTGAATCAAAAGATTTATAAAGAATGCAGACCATTTTCAATCCTTAAAATAGTAGCCAAAAATGTAAGTGACTAAATGTCAGAACCGAAAAAGTATAGTGTCTACTGCTTACCACAGTAATAATTAAATTTTAGTAAATAGTAATTTTCAACAAAGTAGTGGGTTGACCAGGAATTAATTCCAAATGTATTGTGGGGGACCCTTAAACCTAAAATAACATATACATTACACCTAAAATTTATCAATCAGTTGCGTAAGCTCATGACACCGAAGCTAATTTGATGTAGCATATAAAAAGGCCACAATTGTTAAAACTGCCCTACCGGAGTCTGACCAAAGACACCCAATGAGACTTTAACATGATATATATCCTTTATCGGGAGCTCTCCGTGGGTTGATGAGACGCTACACACTCCGATCGGGATAATTAGTCCTCAATAGATGCTATATTAAAACAATCACGCGCTTACAATCGTAATTAACAATTCATAGATAGTTTTTCGGTCAAGAGGAGTGGTTCTATCGCTACTTAGGCAACACGTAAACAGGAGATGATAACCGAAAACACCTGTGTCCAATGAAGAAATAACCATTGTATTTATAAATAGCTTTAAATACTTAAATCCATAAGTAAAAAAGAGTGTGATATAAATCACGTAATTGAGTTTGTAATGAGTATGTAAACAAGTTGTATCGAGCATGTATTCTTCCCCGAGATTTGTAAAGTAAATGTAAAACAAGTGAAAGAGGGGCTATAAACTCACATCGATGTTGTAGAACGACTGGCAGGAATGCACATATTATGCACAAGCAGCAACTTAAACCGAAACGGCTCGACCAAAGAAATTCGGTTTATCTTACGAGCTAAGACCCACTATATCCTATTATAATTGTATTTGGGTTAATCGATGATAGTCACATCAACGCGTAACACGTTGCATAAAAGATTTAGAAACACTAAGTTGTAATAGTTTGGTGTGTTGGTTAAATAAAGAAAATCGAAATGTAAAAGCAAGGTATGTATTATATTTCCGTATATATAAATATGAACAATAAATAAGTATATAATTCTATGCGAAGTATATAACAAAGTACAAACTAATCAAAAGATAACATTCAAATTTGATAATATAATACACTGCGTGTATATATCTATAATAAGAAAAAATGACGAGAAGAATAAAATAGTCAAAGTATCAATTAAAACTTTGCAAAGTATTATAACAGAAAATTTGAGTAAAGAATAATAAAACAACATAATTCGACTACGTGTTCAAAATCAACAAATAACTTAATAAAGTAATTATACATAAAATAGTAAACACATGTTTTAAAATCTCGAATTAGATAAATGACATTTTAAAAGTTTTTACAAAAGTTATTATTTGTCTATTGAACGGAAATTAAAAAACAATGATTTCTAATAATTTAGTATTTCGTTCCTCGACGGGTTTAGTTAAAATAATTGTCTCATTGTAAAAGTGTAGTTTTTCGTTTATTCACCGTTTCCATTGTATAATTTCCAATTTAATAAATCATATACACTTTATATACTTCGTTCTTTTATCGTGTTTCAAAGATAATAGAATTTCTAGTGAAAATTACTAAGTATAGAAAATTTTAGAAATCTCGGCATGACCTTTTCGTTTATACGACGTTTCCCATATATATAAATTTCAATGTTTTCCTCTTAATCAATCAATTCATGTTGCAAATATCCGTGTATTTCAATATATATCTAGACTGGAACAAACAAATAACAAAACTAAGCAAAACCAAACACACTAATTGTTGTACCAAACGCCCATTATTGGCAAACAAAACACAAAAACGAAAATAACGATTAACGCATTTATTTAACCATTTTAACCACCACTTAATCCGATTTTATATTTTATCAAAACTATAACATGTATATTTATAATTAGCCGAATTATATAAACCAAACGTACCTTGTTGGTTAATCTTAAACCCAAACGCACCCTTATAGTTAAACTGCTAAACCAAGACGCTCCCTATGGTTTTCTTCTACACCCGAAACACACCCTTTGAGGATGTTTACAGCTATCCCAAACACCGCTCTTTGCGGTGTTAAACCCAGATCCAAACGCACCCTTGGTGCTGTTTTAAAAACCAAACACACCCTATGTTATGATAAGAACATCCAAACGTACCCTTTTGGTGGTTGAGCGAAACCAGACGCACCCTTACGGTGGCTGAACGAAACCAAACATACTCCTTTTGGGTGACAGAAAAACCAACCGCACCCTGTTGTGTGCTTAAATAAAGCACACGCACCCTTATTTTGTGGTGCTGGCAGAAAAATGAACCACCCTTTTGGTCTAATATACAAACCCCAACGCACCGCCATGAGCTCATGAAAAACAACACTCACGCATGGTGACATTGAAAATCCACCACCCGCACTCCTTTGCATTGTGTCGTAAAGATGATTGGTGATGATGACGATGTTTGGTGAAGCGAAGATGGGGATTGCACGGCAGATGGTGTGTGTGTGCAGTGGGATATTAGCAGCGGCGGTGGGGAAGATGAAGGTGACGAGATTATGTTGGTGGTGTTGATGGTGTAGACGTGCGAGGACAAGGTTCGCAGCGGCGGTTGGGTATATGGTGTTAACTTATGAATAGGGATATGGTGGCTAGTGTAACTTATGAAGAAACCCTAAATCATTTTCTATATATATTAGAAAGTTTCAAAACAAAATGTAAATTTTATAATACTTGATGGGTGATGATGAAAATATTACCACAGGGATTGAAAATGTAACTTTTGGTAATTATGGTTCGGGACTCGTTTAGGCTAGATAACGGATGATTTAAAACACGAAACTTGCGCCATTGCGTTCCAACTAATTTTTCCTACGAAAACGAGTATTCACTCGAATAATATATGCATAAACGTTTTATAAACTTATTTAAAATCTTTATTATTTACTTGTGTATCACTGATAAACTTTGTCCGTAAAATGAACTTTAACTTGAATATTTACGTTTTTAACAAACATTTCTGAATAAAATGATAAATAATTTATTAAATATTTTTATTTAATAAAAAGTGATAATTAAATATACGTTTAATTTTTTGAGTGCAGTAACGACTGACGTTCCTCGATTCAAACATTGCGATGGTAATATTTTGTACTATTTTTCATGCTATGTTTTCGGGTCTCGGTAAACAACTTAAAAGTTGTCCAGAATTGATCCGTTTACATCAAATCTGCTTTTATATCCGAGTCGTGAAAACGTGACTCTAGCTGGGTCGTTATTCATTATAACAGTTCAACTTATAAATAGACATACATCAGTCTCGCTTTTAAAGTCAAATAATGTTCAAAAAATAAAAATTTGCACTCTGAGAGATATGTAAAATATATATATATTTCTATTATTTAAATATGTTCCGAAACATTACCGGTTATGCGGTAATCGTTTTTACGTGACAATAAAATGCTATTGATCTATGAAGTAACACTCGCCAACCCATATTTCTGCTGCGACCCATTTTGGGGGTGTTACATGTCACCCTTGTTGGTGTAACACTTTTGGTGAAAGATTAGAAGATCCATACCCTATATCATTCTCCATTCTAACCTTTGGTTTTGCTCGAATGAGGGAGTGAGCAATCATACATGTCTCATCCGTCGTTACGGATGTGTATGTGAGGTTTCGTCGCCCTTGTTGGTTTAACGCTTTTGGTTGAGATTGTATTAAAAGAATGATTTACCTTGTAAGCCTTTGTATTGTGTCAACCTATTTGTGTTTTTGAATATTTGCATCTAGACTCTAGTGGTGGAGATTAGTATCCTGACCAAGCTTATGATAGAATACTCGCCATGACTGAGTAGTTGAGTAATCACCAAAAATGAAACACATAGATTAGTGAGAGTAGAATGTGATTCGTTTTTCTTTCATGAGGTGCTAGGTTCAGAATTTTCTAACATAGGTAATTTTTAAATTCATATCTTCCTGGATAACTTGAGAGATATCTTTTTGAGAATTATTTAAAAAGTTCTACTTGAGGGCAAGTAGAAGTCAAGTGGGATGATATTTGATAACATCAAATATTTAATACTTTTTTGTATTAAGTTCCCGCGTTTATTGCTTTGTTTTATATTATTTTTATAAGAATTGTGTACTTAATTCATTTTTATTTCAAATTCAGGTAATTAAAGGCATTTGAACAGAAAAAGGCGAGAAATGGCCGAAAATAGTACTAATACTAATTTATTTAGTAAAAGTACTAAAATCATTTGATGGCTACTATATTTCTCCATGATACAGCTTATGAGCCTAATGAAGAATAGTACAACTACAATATTATTTAGTAGAGGTACTATATTTTTATTGATGAGCGTGATCGAAGAATTGCAAGCTTAGAAGAATTACGGCGTAATCGTCCCGTTAGATTTACGTCGTAATTAATTATTTATAAAGATGATATTAATGCTGAATAAGGGTTACGACGTAGTGTGTCGATGTAATTACGTCGTAACATATTTTAATACTAATTGATGAAATGCTGCGTCAGAAGGTTTACAACGTAATGTGGTCGAAGCCGTTACGCCGTAATGATGACTCATCAAAGAGACGTAAATTGTGCAAAATATTACAATGTTTCATTTTACACCACAAAGTTGAGGGGTTGATTTCATACAATAGCCAAACTTCGAATGTAGTATAAATACAATACGAGTGAATGATAATATTCATTCACATTCCGTGGGACAAAGTCGACAGTAAGAAAAACAGAGGAAAAGAGCAGGCAGCTTGCTTGCTTAGGTGTAGGGCAAACCCTTCGGGGTTTGCCATGGCATTCGACTAGGAGATCGAGAGCACTAATTTCGCACAACTTGTAATTATACTTCAACTTTTTGTTGTCAATTTAATTATGTTATTTTGACTTTTTGGATCCATCAATATAATCGTTGAGGTTGTTATTATTTGTTATGCTTTATTAATTGTTCGTAGCTATTTAATTATTTAATTATCTCTTTTGATTATTATTTATGATTTAGTTGTTCTTTCGCATCTCTTTTAATTTATGTAATGCTTTTTTAAATCCTTGTGATCTTGTTTTAATATTGATATAAGGTTGAGTGTAGTTAAGGATCTATATGATCTCAAAGACCTTGGCACACACGATTGACTGCAAGTTGACCAATATCTGTAGTCGTTCGACCTAGACCCATTAGGTAAGCCCTTAACATTAATTCCTGGTTAGGAATGTGAGCTAATAAGGAGACCACCTGTTAGAATTAAGCGTGTCTCATAGTTGATTGGAAATCCTCCAATTAAGGTTGCGATTAGACATTAGATCATAGTAATTAAATGTGTTCAGCCTTTTTAGTTGTCTGCCACTATGCCAATTCCCTTTTCGATAGCAAGGCTTACCACCAAATAAATCCTGCAATAATTTCAAAACTCAAACAATGCTTTCTTTCCTGCTTTCTTAGGTAGAATAATAAAACCAATTAAACGATTAGAAACACAAACCGTTCTTTGGGTCGACACCCGTACTTACCAATCACTACACTATACACGATAGGGTACATTGCTCTTTAGTGCATAGGAATAGTCGAGGTAGTTAGGGTTTTATAAATGTAAAACCTGACGTAGTTTCATTTAAACGAAAATAAGCATCAAGTTTTTGGCGCCGCTTGCTGGGGAGCGGTTTTTGATGTTTTTGCTTGTTTGATTGTATAGGTGTGTTTGTTTGTGTGTTTTGTGAGTGCTTGTCTTTTGTTCTTCTCCTATCTTTGAATGTTTGTTGTTTGTTTTGGAGTGTTGGTACGGTATAGTAACTCTTTTGATTATGCCGTAACTTGTTCTATTACAACGTAACCAGTTCACCAGGTTACGGCGTAACGTGTGAAATAAAAAAAATTCATCTTAGACTTGGTTATGGGGTAACTTGGTAGTGCTTGTTGCGGCATATATGGTTACCAGGTTTGGGACACCAAATATAGTTTGGGCATTGCTTGAACCTTTAAAATGTTTTCTAATGTTGCCTGTGTTTTAATATTGACCCTGCCAACCATGATGTTTTTATTCATGCGGTATTATTCCTGAGTCAAGTATTTGTCATTAATGAATGATTCTCTTATATTGCTCAGTTTCATTACACATTTAATGCACAGATAAAGAAGACATGTGGATTGGACATGTGTAGAGATGTCCAAGTTGCTTGTGTTGGAGGCTTGAGTCTAACTTAAAGACTTGGTGAAAAAGAAAAGTGCTTCTCGGGAGACAACCTGACCTATCCTATTAGTTTAGTATGTAGTTGGTTTTGTATTTTTCTTACATGGTTTTACAAGAGATGGATTTTGAGGGCCATTCGACTCATATTATGTGGTAAAATAGTGACTGATATACAGCAGGTTACGGCGTAACTCTTATAGTTACGGCATAACTAAAGAGGTTATGACTTAAAACGCACCACGATTACGCCGTAACTAATTCTATTAAATTTTTCAAAAAATTTGCCATATAATTACGGCCTAACTGACTTTGACAGTTACGCTGTAATCCCCTCCTGCAAGCCATTAACATGTTTGAAATTTTATAAAACCATGTATATTGGTAAATGAACTTTGTGGGTATTTTCTCTGAAAACCCTCACGAGACTTCACTCGTACACTTGGGCCACCAAGTGGTTTAAAAGGTTTGTTGCATACGCTAAATGCAACCGTGATTCCTACGAAAGTGTGTTAGGTTTATTTTGTTTTTTGCTATTATGCTTTTATCCAGGTTTATGCTTTTGGTATTAGTCTTTCTTGCAGTTATACAGGTAATGCACATGATGAAGTACTAGGATATTAATCAACAGGCAAAGAAGCATTCCAAACCAGTCTTGTCGAATGCTATTAAGGAGGATGGTAGACATATTTAAGATGGTGGATGTTGCTTGAGGAATCAGACTTGGAGCATGGCTTAGAGCATGATGTCTTGATGCGTATTTTCTTTTAAAATATATTTTTATCAAGTTTTAAATTTATAAAACTCGATCTACCTAACGACGCACTAACGGGCAGAGAACCCGATCATGGGTAGTAGAGAATGGTAAATCTGAAGTCGTCCCAAGAGCTAAGGTGTAATTAGTTTTAATTTGAAATGTTACGTTTTGAAAATGGATAAAGTAGAAGTCCTTAGGTATGATTGAAAAAAGGAGTAAAGTGAGAATGGGATTGAAGGGGTTAATAATGAAAAAGAATTGAAAGAATAAAGGGTCTAAATAAAGAAGCCCTCTATTCACTTAGGCAGAAAACGGGTCAATGCATAATCTAGCGGTAATAATAAAGCTAATTCTGGTATTGAAGACAAGTCATCATGGACCCAGTGATGCAATGCACAACCCTCCCGGCTACTCAGGCTTCTCCTGAAAGAAGTCTGTTTCATTTCTCACAGAGTACAACATGTTTCTATCAACTTTCTCACTCCGTGATAGTTGATATTGAAAAGGTGGCAGCCCGCTCCAGCCTCCGATCATCAAATAAAAAATGTGCACTTACAGAGTTTAGAGCCAACGAGATTAATCAATAAATCTTATTAGGACACAATTCCATATACATTTGTTGTTCATCATCAAGAACATAAGTTATACAAGAGTCCAACACAGATGCAAATATAATCTGTGTAAATTAATAAGAATTGACGGATGTTGTTTTTGAAAACATAAAACTTTCGATGTGTTTAAAAATCTTTATTCATTAACATGTCGACTGATTTTGAAACAAGTTTTCAAGCTTATGTCCATGGGTAGCCTCAAAAGGGCATCTGGGCATGGGAATAAACACGTATTGACGATTCAGTCAGTCAGATAGTAACTAACTGATTCAATCTTATCGTGCTGTTTTCTTTGAGATGTTCTGGTAATGAGAACTAGCAAGTATGGTGAATCGAATGCTTATGCGTTAGAGAATCCAACACTTTAAGCTAGAAACCCTGTCAAGAAGGTTCTTTGAACTTATCTGATAACATCAAATATTTAATACTTTTTATATAAAAAATTCCCACGTTTATTGCCCTACTTGATATCATTTTTATATGAATTCGGTATTTAATTCATTTATTTTGCGTATTCAGGAAATTAAAGGCATTGGAACGGAAAAAGGCAAGAACTGGCCCAAGTTAGTACCAATTACTATATCTACTTTAGTAACGGTTCTATATTTTAAAGAATAAAGTTATCAAAAATTGAAGCTTAGAAGACAATTACGGCTTAACGATCCTGCAAGAGTTAACGCCGTAATCAATTATTACTAACAAGATTTGATGTGTTGAGAAGGCATTACGGTCGTAACGTACCGCAGGAGTTACTCATAACATTTTTAATATAATTGAAGAAATGTTGCGTCAGAAGGGTTATGACCCATACGGTTTACGTTGTTGTTACGCCATAAAAGTTTGAGTCATCACAAGGATAAGCTGCGCAAAAGTTATGAAGTTCACGGATTAATTATTAAACTACCTAGAAGACGTGGGGCCAAACTCGCACGAAATTTACCTTGTTACTATATATCTGATAATCAACTTGATATCATTTATTCATTATGTACTGTCTGGTGGTTTCGTCTCACCAAGAAAAGGGAAACAAGACACTTTCGAGATAGGTGTAGGCCAAACCCTTCGAGGGTTTGCATGGCGTTCGACTAGTGGGATCAAGAGCATTAATCAACAAGTTTGTAATCATACTTCAATTTATTTTGGTCAATATAATTTAATTATTATTTGATTAGCGGATCATGGCTGGTTTATTTATTGTTTCTACGGTTATTTATTGTGCTTTATTATGTGTTATTGGATGTAATAAGTTAATTATCTTTTAGATTTATTAAGTTATGACTCGTTGTTTTATGCTTTCTTTCTTATTTCATATAGTGCTTTAAGAGATCCTTGTGCCTGGAGTAGGGTATTGATTATGAGGTTGAGTGTAGTCACGGAAATCTTATGCTCTCAAAGACCTTGGAATGCTACGATTTATTGAAAGTTGATCAATACCTGTAGTCGTTCGTCCTATTATCAATTAGCGCGATTCCACATTAACATTAATACTGGCTTGGTGTTTGCACGCTACTTAGGGAAACCACCTATTTAGGATTTAGCGGTATCTGATAAAATAACGTGGTGTAAAAAGATTGGCAAACGACATTGCACTAGAGATCATAGTAATTAATTGTGTTCTTCCTTCCTAGTTGTCCACCACTATACCAATTCCCTTTTTGACAGCAAGGCTTACCACCAAAATAACTTCACAGTAATCTCAAAAACTCAAAACATGCTTTTTCCTGCTTTTTAGGTAGATTAATTAAACTCCAATTAGAAATTAGCGACAAAACCATTTCTTTGGGGCGACATCTTTACAATCACTCCCTCTATACACGATAGGGTACACTGATCTTTAGTGCGTAGGAATAGTCGAGGTAGTTAGGGTCTTCTAAATGTAAAACATGACGTAGTTTTTATTTAAAAAAATTACGCATCAAGTTTTTGGCGCCGTTGCTAGGGAGCGGTTTTTGTTGTTTTTGATTGTTTGATTGATATATGTGTGTTTGTTTGTGTGTTTGTGAGTGCTTGTCCTTTTGTTCTTCTCCTATTTTTGAATGTTTGTATGTTTGATTGAGTGTTGGTACAGAGTAACTCTTTTGATTACGCCGTAACTTGTTATATTATGATGTAACCAGTTCATCAGGTTACGGCGTAACGTGTGAAATAAAAAAAATTCATCTTAGACTTGGTTATGGCGTAACTTGGTAGTGCTTGTTGCGGCATATATGGTTACCAGGTTTGGGACACCAAATATAGTTTGGGCATTGCTTGAACCTTTAAAATGTTTTCTAATGTTGCCTGTGTTTTAATATTGACCCTGCCAACCATGATGTTTTTATTCATGCGGTATTATTCCTGAGTCAAGTATTTGTCATTAATGAATGATTCTCTTATATTGCTCAGTTTCATTACACATTTAATGCACATTGAGAAGGACAGTGGATCTTGGAATGTGTGGAGATGTCCAAGTTTCCTGTGTTGGAGGCTTGAGTCTAACTTAAAGACTCGGTGAAAAAGAAAAGTGCTTCTCAGGAGACAACCTGACCTATCCTATTAGTTTATTATGTAGTTGGTTTTGTATTTTTCTTACATGGTTTTACAAGGGATGGATTTTGAGGGCCATTCGACTCATATTATGTGGTAAAATAGTTACTGATATACAGCAGGTTACGGCGTAACTCTTATAGTTATGGCATAACAAAGGAGGTTACGACTTAAAACGCACCACGATTACGCCGTAACTAATTCTATTAAATTTTTCAAAAAATTTGCCATATAGTTACGGCCTAACTGACTCTGACAGTTACGCCGTAATCCCCTCCTGCAAGCCATTAAAATGTTTGAAATTTTATAAAAACATGTATATTGGTAAATAAACATTGTGGGTATTTTCTCTGGAAACCCTCACGAGACTTCACTCGTACACTTGGGCCACCAATTGGTTTAAAAGGCTTGTTGCATACGCTAAATGCAACCGTGATTCCTACGAAAGTGAGTTAGATTTATTTTGTATTGTGCTATTGTGCTTTTATCCTGGTTTATGCTTTTGGTATTAGTCTTTCTTGCAGTTATACAGGTAATGCACATGATGAGGTGCTAGGATATTAATCAACCTGCAAGGAAGCATTCCAAACCGGTCTAGTCGAATGCTATTAAGGAGGATGGTAGACATATTTAAGATGGTGGATGTTGCTTGAGGAAGCAGACTTGGACCATGGCTTAGAGCATGATGTCTTGATGCGTATTTTCTTTTAAAATATATTTTTATCAAGTTTTAAATTTATAAAACTCGATCTACCTAACGACGCACTAACGGGCAGAGAACCCGATCGTGGGTAGTAGAGAATGGTAAATCCGAAGTCGTCCCAAGAGCTAAGGTGTAATTAGTTTTAATTTGAAATGTTACGTTTTGAAAATGTTTTTTTTATTTAAATTGAAATAAATAAATAACAATACAATAAAATAAATAACTGAAAAGTAAAAGGATATGAGATATCAAGAGAGAAAACGTGCTAACCTTGTTACTTCATTACTATTGTTATGAAGACAATTTCCTGTGCAATGTCAAACTATGGTTTCATTACTGGTTTCTAAGGTCGATAGACTTGAATGTGCATATACAGTCTATCCTATACTCCCTGCGATTCCGAATCAGTCCTGAATCATCTGGGAGGTAGGTTATCCAAGTTGCAGTGATTAATCCCAACTATTCCCAACACATATCTAATAACCTGTAAAGATTAATAACCCTCTCTGAAAGAGTTCCTGTGCTTTTTAAGTATCGAGTGATTTGTGCGGTGACAGGTCAGTTCCTACACCAGGTAAAGAGTTAGTGATCCTTCCTAGTACCCATTTGATCCCATCATGACAAGGTAATCTATCAAAAAGGAAAGCTAGGTCCAAACCACCCATACTACCAAAACCCAGGGTTACACGATAGTTAAGGAATATCTAATGAAACCATAACTTAAGAGGAAACAATCATAACAAAAGTAAATTCATAACTAGGCTAACACTTTTAGTGCTTAGCTACTCATGGTAACGGAAACACAGTAAGAGATAGAAGAAATCATATATTGAAAACTCATAATTCTTACAGGATTCGTAATTTGAATGATTAAATACAAAAATTAAGTAAAGTGTGATCTCCCTTAGAGTCCAGGTGGAATTCTTTAAAGGTTGAAAGCCTTTGTCGCTTCTCCAATTGGCTATGGAGGAAGTGATGTCCGAATAGCTTGAATGATGCCTCTATTTATAGATATTGAACTTGTTACGACGTAACCAATAAAGGTGTTACGCCATAACCAAATTACAAGACATTCCATAATTAAGCAGCTGTTACGGCATAACCAGATATGATGTTACACCGTAACCTTCATATAACTTCCATATGTACGTGATCTTTATTCCATATTTGTGGATCTTTATGGTTACGGTGTAACTGGATTAGGTGTTACGCCGTAACTATAACTTTGACGAGATTTCCTTCCAAATACAGGGTTACAACGTAACCAGATACAGTGCTACGTCGTAAAGTCTTCCTTGATCTTTGTACTTGATTAATTTATGTTACGGCGTAACCATTTTTGGTGTTACACCATAACATTCTTTAGAATTTAAACTTTAAGTCCTTTTCCCTTATTTCTTGTCACTTTCTTGCATTTCACCTGAATACAAAACAATTAGAAATATCCGTTTTTCGAGGGTTAGTGACACATTTTGTAGGTTGTTTCTTTTTAGGGGGGTATTTTGTCACCAAAACGTATTAAAGATTTGATGTTATTCAAATACCCACCCCCCTCCCCTCACTTGACTTATGCTTGCCCTCAAGTAGAACCTTTTAAACATTTCATAAAAAGATTTCTTGAGAATAACTTCAAGGAAAATGAATTTATAAAACTCTTATGCTAGAAAACATCAAAGCCGAACTCCTTACGAAAAATGGGATAAAAAAGTCATCAACTTCCACTAGTCTAAGTGTTTCATTTTTGGGCCGTGATCGCTCAATTGCACGTTTAGCATGTATTATATCATATGCTTGTAGTTACACAAATCTGCACTAGTTAGATTTAGGGTCTAAATGCGATTCTAAAAGGCAAAACAAGGGTTATTATGGTTTAAAGGGGTGATTAAGGGTTATTGATACAACATGGGATACCACATATATGGTTGAGAATGTAAAAACACAAAACAATAGTCTAAGTAATTAAGATTGTCATAACTAGCTATGTCCATCCATGGATCCAAGAGTTTCACGTCTAAAGATTTGATCTTCAAAAATGGGCTCCTAGCTCATTCTTCTAAGTATTGGTTGTAATAATGGGTACCTAGCTCCAGCTTTACCTATATGTCTTGGTGCAATTATGGGCTACTAGCTTCATTTTCTTATTATATATTTATTTTTATTTTGCACCATCTTTACATTTTTAGCACATGGTGGCCTTTTTGTTGCATCCTCTTTTCTTCATGGTAAATATGAAAATGCTACAGGGGTTTATATCTTTAATTATTTCCCCTGCGACATTCGATATTATACGTATATCCCCCCACTTGAGATAAACAATGTTGAAAGTGGTGGTATAGGGGGGTCTTGATAGATCATAACTGATTGGTCTTCCATGAAAGTATATAATTCTTGTTCCCATTCCCCCGAACCATGGACTTAAATAGCCAGAGATTTCAACACAAAGAAAATAAAGACTACCGTGTAGGCTAAGGTGAAATGGTGTAACGAAACATATAGAGTAGGTTTAAAACGCATATTGGTTTAACATGGGTGATCTAAGGGTATCTTGCACAAATAATGAGTGCAATATAAGGGTTTATCATAGGAGGTCGACAAGTCAGTGTAACAAGATGATAAACGCACACATATATGCTATTTGGGTGATTTCCTAAGTGTTGCTTTCTTGAACTATATATTCCTGCTAATCAATTAGGTCCTCGCAATGATGTTACATGCCAAGTTCTAAAGTCTACAATACTACCGACACACTCAATATTTTGGTGGATTTTTGAGTAATATGATGGAAACAAAATATTAATAAAGGGTAATGTGCATTCGACAAAGATTAATTCTAGTTTATTTAAGAAAAATTTGTCAAAAATTTCAAAATTGGCATAATTTACAAAGAAAATTAGAAAATCGAAGGCAAAACAAACGTCATGTATTAATTCTACTCCCATCCCCCCATTGGATTTGTACAATGTCCCTATTGTACATTAAGGAAATGAAAATAATAAGAAAAGAGTAGAATTAAGACAAGAAACTCCCTGAGCATTGCTTCGAGATTTGAACTTAGGCGGAAATCTATTAGATTATCTCTGTCTTCCTGCAAGCTCTTTATCCCTTGTGATCACAGAAACAAACCAAAGGATAAAATCGTTCTACAAGAAGTGTATAGGAAATATAAACCTAACTCACTTTCATAGGAATCATGGTTGCATTTAGCATATGCAACGAGTCTTTTAAACCACTTGGTGGCCTAAGTGGAGGAGTTTAGTCTTGTGAGGGCTTCCAGAGAACCTACAACAAAGTCCATTTACGTATACAAGGTTTAGACATGTTTAAAACTTAAATTTTTAAAATTTCAGAAGGTGGTTATGGTGTAACTATAACGGTTACGTCATAATCAAATGGTAAAATTTTTAAGTTTTTAAGGTGTTACGGCGTAACCTTGAAATTGGTTACGAGTTTAATTGTAGTGGTTACAGCTCAAACCAAAATCATAACTGACTCTTTGCAAGGAAAATGAAATTGATACATTTTATGAAACTGCCACGTTAAGAGCCCATTTCGATACATACCCCGTTTTTGCCCACATAACCCTACAGAGAACGTTACGGGTTTTGTCCACCACCTAAATCCCCCACCTTCTATCTTCCACACCTCAACCAACTTACCCACATACAAATACAAAAACCCCCCCATACAAACCACTTAACCCCCCTCCCCTCCCCCTAACACACCCACCCCCCCTATCATAACCCACATCAATAAACTTCAACACCCACCTTAGCAACCCCTCTCCATCCTCCCCCTAACATACTCACAACTACTCCTCCTCCAACACACCAATAAAAATCAACCCTAACTCTTCCCCACACCCAAACCCATCCTTCTCTAAGATAGGTCCGGCTTCGTAGCGCTAGTTCGTGCTTATTTGCTTGGTACGTTTGATGTATTTACCTCTCTCACTCGCTGCGTCAGTTCCTCTCTCTGTAGAGACACCTGCTCGCCTCTCCCGGTTCTAGTGGACAATCTGCCTTGTTCGTGCCAGCCACTCTACCTGTTTATCAGCATATCGATAGCGCCTGAGTGGATGTCGAGCGCGGGTTTCTGCTCTCTCGCACTCTGCGCTCACACCCTTACGTCTAACCGCTGTTCTCTTTAGAGTCACCCTCCACTCACCCATAGATGTTCTTGAGACCTGTCTTAGTAGCTAGAGATCGATATTTCATCTCTCGCTGCGCTCGCGCGCTCACTCGATTATTGAAGTGGTGGATAGTGAAGATCTCTCTCATTGTGACTATATCGCGCTCCACTCGCCATCTCCGTCACATCCACCCCCAACCTCCTCTCCTCTACGACCCTCTCCTGTGTGCTAGTGTGAGGAGAGAGAAGTCACTCTCCCCCCCCGCAGGTTTACTGACTGGTGTGTGCCTCCATGTAAGAAATGTTTGATTTCTTATAAGAATAGGGCGCTTCGTCAGCGCGAGGGGCCTCTCGCCCTTGTTGTCGCTCTCTCAGAGGATAGAAGATTAAGAAAGGTTGCGCTAAGGCAGAGATGAGAGGGGGTGTGGAGATAGTACGCTCTCTCGCTCTCTCTATAGCGTGCGGGCGAGGCGTCGCAGAGATGTGTGTGTGTGTGTGTGGTGGATTCTAGAACTTACATAATCAAATTCCGCGTTTGGAGAGATCTCGCGCGACGAGTGGCCGGTGCTATCGTTGCTATAGAAGTCTCTGGCGCTCCACGTGTTTGCCCGTGCAACTCGCTCACGCGCGACGCGCACTCACACGCTCGTAAGAATGTGTGGAGGAAAGTGCGCGCTGTGTGTAGGCGATTGTGCTGTGTGTGGTTCTCCGCAATCTCTCTCAGCGCGCGTAGACTAGCGAATTATTTTCACTTTGTGGTCTAAAAGAACAGGCAAGACTCTTGACGGGTTGGAGTGGCCTGACACATCTTTGTGTGATAATGCAAGTGATTCTAACCCCCATGAACCTACAAGCACAAGGGTTTCCAAATTCTATTTATTTTCTTGACAGGTTTACGAGACTCCAAAGGCTATATACATGTATCCATCCGCTTGCTGATCTCTAAATGTGTCTAGGGATGACTTGTGTATATTTTAGTTCATAAACCGGGGTTCAAGGAATGGCTTTTGAACAACGCAGTTCAAAACCTGAGCATCAAGGAATGGCTTATGTACATTTCAGTGCATAACCCGAGCTTCAAATATAAGGGAAGTGTACGCTTTAGTGCGCTTTACCTTTAAAAGAAGAGAAATATTCTCCGTCCTGAGCATTTTTTTTAAAATAATCTTGCTCGGGACATTCGACTTCTAAGTAAATGTCAGCTTAGGACTCGTTCTTCAAATTTAAAGGAAAGTGTGCACTCATGTACATTTATCCTCTCAATGAGAAGATAACAACTTCTCAGACTTGAGCTGACACAAAACGACAATTCAAAGACATTCAAAGTCTTTAGAGCTCAAGTATCATTAATTTTCAAAACAGATAAACACAATTTCTCAAGAATTTTCAAAAGGATTTTTAAAATCTTTCAAAATTTTGTGTTCAACACTTCCTTCTCATGACACTTTCAAAATTCAAATAATTTTTTATAAGTGGATCAATTTTTGAGGGTGAGTTTTTCAAACCAAGTCTTAATGCGATTAGACACATTCTCTCTCATCTACTTTGTGTGTCTAAAACATTTCATAACTGTATATATTTATCTGAAAAACAAAATAGAAAATTATAAAACCTATAAAAGCAAAATACAAAATCAAAAAATTTCAAAAATACCAAAAATAATCTTCTCCGACGTGTCTCTCGACAATCGATAACATTTACGTACCTAGAAATTTTGATTAACATTAACACGGGTGTATAAATGAAGTTCAATCGAGAGTTTCTAAATCTTTCAAAATATGTCTCTTCAAATTTTGTGTACGACTTCTAAGTAAATGTCAGCTTAGGAATCGGACTTCAAAGAAAGGAAAATTTTCATCTATGTACATTATTCATCAACAACGGGAAGTTCATATCTTTTAGTCTTAAGCAAAGTCATATAAACATTCAAAGTTTTGAATGCTCAAGAGAAGTACTAATGAAATGATAATTAATAAGATAAAATCAACATCATTTTCCCGTTGAGCACAAATTTTCAAATATTTTCAAAAGATATACTCAGAATATTTTAAAATTATGTGCTCAACAAACTCCTTCTCTAAGTGTTCACTCTAATCTATTTTAAGGGGGAGCATAAATTTCATAAATCTAAAAATTATCTACAAGTGGTTCTTATCAAAAATAATGTAGCATGTCAAATTCAAACAACATTGTTGATGTGTCGTTGCGAGTAGGTAATTTACGTTATCAAGTTTTATATTTATATTTAGCCGACTATACCTAAAAACAACACTAACGAGCAGTGTACCCAATCAGATGTAGCTTCGTTGGTAAGTAGGGTGTCGATTACTAAGAGTGGAAGTTAACTCTTAATTTTACTGGTATTTTATTTATCTAGGTTTAGTACTAATCTAACCTAGTTATTCTAATTAAACCTAAACTAATGTAAAGGTATTTTTTTAGCCTGAGAGACTGGCACGAGTTTAGTTCTAGTTATCATAAGGTGATGACAAATAACGCACACAAATGGTTAACAAAAGATTAGGAAGCAGTCAAATCTGAGGAAAACATATTAGCCAATTTACTCTAATAATATGTCTTGATTGTCTATTTGGGCAATGATTTTATTAATTCATTGGTGGTATATCATTCCAAAGTTAGGTGGATCTTCTCCCTAGACTTGAGGTTTATCGCTAGTTAATCCTGTCACAATTAACCTAAACTCGCATAAAGCTCACACCGTTGATTATAATCTATCTAGGAAAATATATTGGTGGTTATATTGAATCCTAGTTCATGGAGGCTTTACCAACTTACTGCTTAAATGAAATTCATATACTAGTAGTCTACGCCTACTTAACTACCTATGGAAAAAGGACGTTATGTGTAATGCTAATTCACTGGCTTAGTCTACCTATCTACTTAACCATAAATCAAAACATGGCTTTCTATTGGTGATCCTATTATTCTAGCTATGTGAATAAGTGTTATATGTTTTCTCATCCTGACTCTTAGCCTAGCACCAAAACAATATGAAGTTCGCAATGCATTAAATTTGTAGGACCTCGACCTAGTTGTAGATAGGTAAACAATAAATAAGCACATAAAACGGGTATAAGTGATAAAAATACTAAACAGCAACGAATAGGAACAATCATTATAAAGAAAATCAAAACATTATAATTATTATAATTGGCTAAACCTAAGGTATTAGCTGATATCATGTCACAGTTCACAAAATGGATAGTATGAACGATTAAACTATTGCTAAACCGAACGGTATAGTGGATTATAAAGATTATAAGCCAGTTTTCCCATCAATTAGGACCACTTTACAAGTGCTTCATGGCTTCATTAGATCTTCTGGAGTAAAATCAGTCTAGTTTTAAACGTATGTCTACAAAAACTAAGTTTTGGGTTTTTGTATTTATAGGTTTGGAAAAATTGACTCAATACGTCATATCATGCGATGTGGGATATGACGTATTTGGGGATTTCTTAGAGTAGGGAGCACGGTTGATATCTTTCAGAATCTTCCAATGTTTGACCATTGATATGTCGTATTAAGTTACTTAGATACGGCATATTAGAAATCAATTCTTCATGGTTTCTTGTGAAGTGCGGGCACAAATACGCCGTATCTTCCTTGAGGGATACGGTGTATAGTCAGAGTCAGCACAATTTCTCATATTGCTTCGTATTTTCTCCAGAATGCGCTACGCCATTTAGTAATCTTCATAAAGTACTCCATAATTACTACAATTCTTAAATATAAACGATTAAGTACCAATTCATGCAATAATTATAGAAAATGGGTAAGAATCATGGGATAAATGATGCTATAAAAGTGACGTTATTTGATGTCATCAATTGTTTTCCTTATGCTCGTTCATTCTACAAGTGGATCAACGTACATTAACTTGTATTTTAATTCCCTTGTTAAATCAAAAATTGTCACCAAATATGCAATTTTTGAGGGGGATAGTGATTAAAATGAGATCAATATTGCTTTATAATGGATAAGATCTCTTAAACATAAGTGTGTTCCCGTCCTCGTATGTGCAAAACTCTTTCATAATATGATTCATATATGTAGGGGGAGCTTTTTGGGCAATCTAAAAACTTTCAATGTGTATCAAATGATTTCTCCAACACGTTGACTCACTTTTCAATAGTTTTATAGCTACGATGGTAATACCCGATAACCGACTGAGTGATGATACTTTAAGGTGATATAAGGCGGTTAAGGATAGGTATTGTTCCATGATCCAGCTAGAACCGAGGGATCTACCTAGGGACACTCCAATAGATAAAGTAGAAGTCCTTAGGTATGATTGAAAAAAGGAGTAAAGTAAGAATGAGATTAAAGGGGTTGAAGAATGAAAATACGAAATTAAAAGAATAAAGGGTCTAAAGAAAGAAGCCCTCTATTCACTTAGGCTGAAACTGGGTCAATGCATAATCTAGCGGTAATAACAAAGCTAAATCTGGTATTGAAGACAAGTCATCATGGACCCAGTGATGCAATGCACAACCCTCCCGGCTACTCAGGCTTCTCCCAAAAGAAGTCTGTTTCATTTCTCATAGAGTATAACATGTTTCTATCGACTTTCTCACTCCGTGATAGTTGATATTGAAAAGGTGGCAGCCCGCTCCAGCCTCCGATCACCAAATAACAAATGTGCACTTAAAGAGTCTAGAGCCAATGAGATTAATCAATAAATCTTATTAGGACACAATTCCATATACATTTGTTGTTCATCATCAAGAACATAAGTTATACAAGAGTCCAACACAGATGCAAATATAATCTGTGTAAATTAATAAGAATTGACGAATGTTGTTTTTGAAAACATAAAACTTTCGATGTGTTTAAAAATCTTTATTCATTAACATGTCGACTGATTTTCAAACAAGTTTTTAATCTTATGTCCATGGGTAGCCTCAAAAGGGCATATAGGCATGGGAATAAACACGTATTGATGACTCAATCAGTCAGATAGTAATTAACTGATTCAATCTTATCGTGATGTTTGCTTTGAGATGTTCTGGTAATGAGAACTAGCAAGTATAGTGAATCGGTTGCTTATGCGTTAGAGAATCCAACATTTTAAGCTAGAAACCCTGTGAAGAAGGTTCCTTGAACTTATTTGATAACATCAAATATTTAATACTTTTTATATAAAAAATTCCCACGTTTATTGCCCTACTTGATATCATTTTTATATGAATTCGGTATTTAATTCATTTATTTTGCGTATTCAGGAAATTAAAGGCATTGGAACGGAAAAAGGCAAGAAATGGCCAAGAATAGTACCACTACTATATTATTTAGTAAGGGTACTATATTTTAAAAGAATAAAGTTGTCGAAATCAAATATTAAGCCGTAATCAATTATTAATAACCAAGATTTGATGCTGACGAAGGCATTACGGCGTAACGTTCCGCAGGAGTTACGCCATAAAATATTTATTAAAGAAAATATTAATGCTGACTAAGGGTTACGGTGTAACGTGTCCAAGTAATTACGCCGTAACATATTTTAATACTAATTGAAGAAATGCTGCGTCAGAAGGTTTATGACATAACGTTTTCGATGCTGTTACGCCATAAAGTATGAGTCATCACAGGGACTAAAGATGCGCAAAAGTTATGAAGTTCAAGAATTAATTATAAACTACCTAGAAGAAGAGGGGCCAAACTCGCCAAGAAATTTTACCTTTACTATATATATGATATCAAATTGATATCATTTATTCATTATGTACTCGTCTGGTGGTTTAGTCGCCAACAAGAAAAGGGAACAAGACACTTTTCGAGCATAGGTGTAGGCCAAACCCTTCGAGGGTTTGCCATGGCGTTCGGCTAGGGGATCGAGAGCATTAATTCAACACAGTTTATAATCATACTTTAATTTATTTTGGTCAATATAATTCAATGATTATTTTGATTTAGCGGATCATGCGGTTTAATTTATTGTTTCTACGTTATTAATTGCGCTTTATTATTTGTTATTGGCATTTAATTATTTAATTATCTTTTAGATTATTAAGTTATGATCTCGTTGTTTTATCGCTTTCTATATTATTTCATATAGTGCATTTAAGTGATCCTTGTGCCCTGAGTAGGTATTAATTTGAGGTTGAGTGTAGTCAAGAATCTATATGATCTCAAAGACCTTGGCATGCACGATTTATTGAAAGTTGACCAATACCTGTAGTCGTTCGTCCTATATCAATTAGGCGATCCCTTAACATTAATACCTGGCTTGGTGTGCAAGCTAATTAGGAAACCACCTATTTAGGATTAAGCGTATCTGATAAAATAAGTGGATGTAAGATTGCAACAAGACATTGCACTAGAGATCATAGTAATTAATTGTGTTCTTCCTTCCTAGTTGTCCACCACTATACCAATTCCCTTTTTGACAGCAAGGCTTACCACCAAAATAACTCCACAGTAATCTCAAAAACTCAAACATGCTTTCTTTCCTGCTTTCTTAGGTAGATTAATAAAATCAATTTGAAAATTAGAGACACAAACCATTCTTTGGGGCGACATCCCTACCAATCACTACACTATACACGATAGGGTACACTGATCTTTAGTGCGTAGGAATAGTCGAGGTAGTTAGTATTTTATAAATGTAAAACTTGACGTAGTTTTTATTTAAAAAAATTACGCATCAAGTTTTTGGTGCCGTTGTTGGGGAGCAGTTTTTGTTGTTTTTGATTGTTTGATTGATATATGTGTGTTTGTTTGTGTGTTTGTGAGTGCTTGTCCTTTTGTTCTTCTCATATTTCTGAATGTTTGCATGTTTGATTGAGTGTTAGTACGGAGTAACTCTTTTGATTACGCCGTAACTTGTTATATTATGATGTAACCAGTTCATAGGATTACGGCGGTATCGGTTTCGTTGAAATAAAAAAAATTCATCTTAGACTTGGTTATGGCGTAACTTGGTAGTGCTTGTCGCGACATATGTGGTTACCAGGTTTGGGACACCAAATATAGTTTGGGCATTGCTTGAACATTTAAAATGTTTTCTAATGCCGCCTGTGTTTTAATATTGAGCCTGCCAACCTTGATGTTTTTATTCATGTGGTATTATTCCTGAGTCAAGTATTTGCCATTAATGAATGCTTCTCTTCTATTGCTCAGTTTCATTACACATTTAATGTACAGGTTGAGAAGACATGTGGATTGGACATATGTGGAGATGTCCAAGTTTCCTAGGCTTGAGTCTAACTTAAAGACTTGGTGAAAAAGAAAATTGCTTCTCGAGAGACAACCTGACCTATCCTATTAGTTTAGTATGTAGTTGGTTTTGTATTTTTCTTACATGGTTTTACAAGGGATGGATTTTGAGGGCCATTCGACTCATTTTATGTGGTAAAATACTTACTGATATACAGCAGGTTACAACGTAACTCTTATAGTTACGGCGTAACTAAGGAGGTTACGACTTAAAACGCACCACGATTACGCCGTCACTAATTCTATTAAATTTTTCAAAAAAATTGCCATATAATTACGGCCTAACTGTCTTTGATAGTTACGCCGTAATCCCCTCCTGCAAGCCTCTAAAATGTTTGAAATTTTATAAAATCATGTATATTGGTAAATGAACTTTGTGGGTATTTTCTCTGGAAACCCTCACGAGACTTCACTCGTACACTTGGGCCACCAATTGGTTTAAAAGGCTTGTTGCATACGCTAAATGCAACCGTGATTCCTACGAAAGTGAGTTAGATTTATTTTGTATTGTGCTATTGTGCTTTTATCCTGGTTTATGCTTTTGGTATTAGTCTTTCTTGCAGTTATACAGGTAATGTTTTTTTATACTTTAATCCACATGATGATCTTGCAGGTACTAGGATATTAATCAACATGCAAAGAAGCATTCCAAACCGGTCTAATCGAATGCTATAAAAGAGGATGGTAGACATATTTGAGATGGTGGATGTTGCTTGAGGAATCAGACTTAGAGCATGGCTTAGAGCATGATGTCTTGATGCGTATTTTCTTTTAAAATATATTTTTATCAAGTTTTAAATTTACAAAACTCGATCTACCTAACGACGCACTAACGGGCAGAGAACCCGATCGTGGGTAGTATAGAAAGGTAAATCCGAGGTCGTCCTTAGAGCTAAGGTGTAGTTAGTTTTAATTTGAAATGTCACGTTTTGAAAATGGTTTTTTTATTTAAATTGAAATAAATAAATAATAATACAATAAAATAAATAACTAAAAAGTAAAAGGATAGGAGATATCAAGAGAGAAAATGTGCTAACCTAGTTACTTCATTAATATTGTTATGAAGACAATTTCCTGTGCAATCTCAAACTATGGTTTCATTTCTGGTTTCTAAGGTTGATAGACTTGAATGTGAATATACAGTCTGTCCTATACTCCGTGTGATTCCGAATCAGTCCCGAATCATCTAGGAGGTAGGTTATCCAAGTTGCAGTGATTAATCCCAACTATTCCCAAAACATATCTAATAACCTGTAAAGATTATTAACCCTCTCTAAAAGAGTTCATGTGTTTTTTAAGTATCGAGTGATTTGTACGGTGACCGGTTAGTTCCTACACCAGGTAAAGAGTTATTGATCCTTCCTAGTACCCATTGGATCCCATCATGATAAGGTAATCTATTAATGGGGCAAGCTAGGTCCAAACCACTCGTACTACCAAAACCCAGGGTTACACGATAGTTAAGGAATATCTAAAGAAACCATAATTTAACAGGAAACAATCATAACAAAAGTAAATTCATAACTAGGCTAGCACTTTCAGTGCTTAGCCGCTCATGGTAACGGAAACACAGTAAGAGATAGAAGAAATCATATATTGAAAACTCATAATTCTTAGAGGATTCATAATTTAAACGATTAAATACAAAAAGTAAGTAAAATGTGATAGCACTTGGTGGCCCAAGTGGAGGAGTAAGTAAAGTGTGAACGATTAAATACAAAAAGTAAGTAAACCTGGATAAAAGCACAATAGCACAATACAAAATAAACCTAACTCACTTTCGTAGGAATCATGGTTGCATTTAGCATATGCAACGAGCCTTTTAAACCACTTGGTGACCCAAGTGGAGGAGTTTAGTATTGTGAGGGCTTCCAGAGAACATACCCACAAAGTCCATTTACGTATACAAGGTTTAGACATGTTTAAAACTTAAATTTTTAAGATTTCAAAAGGAGGTTACGGTGTAACCATAATGGTTACGTCATAATCAAATGGTAAAATTTTTAAGTTTTTAAGGTGTTACGGCGTAACCTTGAAATTGGTTACGTCATAACTGTAGTGGTTACGACGTAACTTTAATGGTTATGGCGTAACTGCTGCAAATTCAGCAAGGTTACCAAATGAATATGAGTCGAGCCGGTCTCGAGAATTGCCTCTTAGCTTATGGATTCTGCCAAACAAAGTAAGAAACATGCAAACCAACTAATGCAAAAAGAAATTCATTAAATAAAAGATGGGTTGCCTCCCGACAAGTACCTTTGTTTATTACCGAGTCTTTAAGTTAGACTCATGACCATTCTACGTCATCCCGTCATTAATATATCCTGAATCCAATCTACAACTTCCTGATCATATTTGTACTCGTTTCCCAAACTAAGGTAACCTCTGTAAAATCCTTTAATCTTTTTTTAAGCTTATGGATTCCTTTTTTCTTATCCCCATCACTGACTTTGAATAGTGGTCCCATTGAGTTATGTTGTTTTACCGTTAGTTTCCTAAAGGGTTTTTCGGCTCGCAACATATGAAATATTGTTTTATCATTACCAATTTTAAACCAAAGTGTTCCTTTACCCCGGTCTTCAACTAGTCCTATTTGTTCTTTAAAATGTTGTCCAAACAGAATTTCGGTTAATCCTTTTTCCACAAATTCACTAATGTTTTCGAGGATGATGAAATCAACTAAAAATTGGTGGTTTCCTATGAACACACGTAAATTTTTAGCAAGTCCCACCATGTTAATTCCTGAATACATTATCTCATGATTCATGATGGAGTTATAGGATTTTCTGGATATTATGTTGAAAGGGGTTTGTGGTACGAAATAGGGGGTTACCACACTAACAAACCTATATTTTTCCAAGAAAGTTGAAAAATTTTCAAGGCTTGTAAAAATGATTTTGTCACCGCTTTTTTAAAATTCGGTTGTAGCTTTTCATTGGACAGAATCCCTGGATCCAGGTCATCCCATATATGTCTATATTAACAAATTCTTCTAGTCCTATGCTCATTCTTTTGTTAGGATTACAGAGCGTCATTACAAAACTCTTTCTTGTCTTTCGCTAATTCTGATGGTGAGAGCGAAATTATATCTTGGCTTCCATATTCGGGTGATAAGTAATTTTCAAAGTCCCTCACCTTTTTGTCATTCATGACTAATTATTATGTTTTGTCTACTTCGTTTATAACGCAAATAGGAGAAATAAAGGCATGCGATTCTTTCTTATTGATATTAAAAATTACTTGATCATTTCCAACTCCTAAGGAGATCTTTTTACCGTAGTTATCAATCTTTACATGAGCAGTTGCTAACATGGGTCTGCCTAGGATAATCGGGACATTTTCATATTCTATGATTTCAAGAATGACAAATCAACAGGAAAAATGAAGTTACTAATTTTCACCAAAACATTTTCTTTTATCCCTTTTGGAGACTGCATGGATCTATCAGCCATTTCGACAGTCATTTTAATTGGTTTCAAGCTCCCAAGTCCTAATCTTTTGCATAAGGAATAGGGCATAATACTGATACTTGCCCCTAGATCAGCTAAAGCAGGACTCATGGAGTGGTTTTTGATAATACAAGGAAGGATGAAACTTCCTGGATCAGTTTCTTTTAGAGGAAGTCTATTTTGACGGGTAACAGAGTAGTGTGTGGGTGATTCCTTGATTTCATGAGAAACTATTTTTTGTAGTTGTTGTTTTGGTTTATCATGAGTTGTAGTTGGTTCTTTATTTTCCTCAAGGATGCGCCTTCTTACTTTTTCACCAAATGTCTTCGTTTTAGGCGTTAGAGTGTGCTTAGGGTAGTATGTGGAAATTGACTGAGCGAGGTGATTTACTTTTTTACTCTAGCTCTTTTATAGATGAATCATGATTCTTTAAACTTAGATTAGTACTTATCATGATTTTCTTCCATCCACTCATTTTGGATTGCTTGTATTTCGCTAGATTCCTTCAGACATTGCTCCAAAATTTGTCTTTGAGGTTCGTTTTTTGACGTAGCATAGATTCAGTGATAGGTCTTATCGTAGTCAATTTTGCTAGATTTTATGCTTTTTACCTCAGCATAGTAACTTTTTCTGACATCATCCGTATTCAATTTGCAAAAATCTACTGTTAGCTCCTCCATTTCATGGTTTAATAGTTTTAGCTTTTCGGTGATATAATACGTAATGGGTCAGGGGTAGTTATGTGATTGTCAAATATGCACGAGTTCTACCAACAACTGTTTGAAATGGTTATCTAATAACCCTAATATTACACATAATATTTTACGAGCTATGCAGCGGAATTAAATACATATAGCAACTATAATTAACATAAAACATAAACAAAAAAACGTACTGAGTAGCAACCAAGCTATGTGAAGAACCAAAACTTCTTCTGTATACGCATGTGTATCTATAAATACCATGCAACCCCGAAACCGTCCAAGTTACTAAAGGAAGTAACCTCAAAGTATATCCACACTACACGTCAACCAATATCACCCGAATGCTAGTTCCTCGAACCAACGAATACCGAATACTACAAGTAGTCGAACTCAAACACCTTTCCTAAGGAGGTGTTTGTTTCGTCGACCATAAGGAGAGAAAAGAAGAGAAGGGATGAGATTTATGAGCTAGGTGATCCCTATTTATACTCAGAGAATTAGCGCATACCTAAAATACTTAGCTTAGGGAAAAAGCTAACTCAAAACCCAACCCATCAACTCCTTGGGCTTTAGGCCGGTCAAAACCCACTCCAACACCTCTTGGTGTTTGACTTTTTGACTTTTCTAATATTTATATATAATTACATTTAATTACACATTAATTAAAAAGTCTTACAGTTAATTATTCTATCGTTGGAATATTAATATACATAATAAATATACACTTATATTATTATATACATTAATCGAGTATTAAATACATATATAATAAATATACACTTATATTATTATATATATACCAACAGAGTGATATCTAAGTGTATACGTGTGTGGCCCCTGTAGGTCACGTATTCCTAGCCGTATAAATATGATGCAAATTTTCTTTTAAAATATATCTTTATCAAGTTTTAAATTTATAAAACTCTATCTACCTAACAACGCACTAACAGGCAGAGAACCCGATCGTGGATAGTATAGATTGGTAAATCCGAGGTCGTCCCAAGAGCTAAGGTGTAATTAGTTTTAATTTGAAATGTCATGTTTTGAAAATGGTTTTTAGAATTGATTTAAAATATATAAATAACAATACAATAAAATAAATAACTGAAATTTAAAAGGATAGGAGATATCAAGAGAGAAAACGTGCTAACCTAGTTACTTCATTACTATTGTTATGAAGACAATTTCTTGTGCAATGTCAAACTATGGTTTCATTACTGGTTTCTAAGGTCGATAGACTTGAATGTGCATATACATTCTATCCTATACTTCCTGTGATTCTCATATCTTTTACAAATATAACTTTAATACTTATCTTCGTAAGTATTCTTGTTCTCCACTTAAACTTTATCTCTTTACTCTGTCTTTATCCTCTTGACAGTAGTAAGTCTTCAAACAGTTGTAAGTCAGCAGTAGTTGTATCTTTATAATCCAGCAGCACTAACTGAGCATAAGCAGTAGTAAGTACCAGCAGTACTAATCTTTATGCTAAAGTTTGTAACTCTACTCATAGCAGTACTAAGTTACACTAAGAGTAGTACTTTTGTATAGCAGCTGCTTTATTAACTTAGCATGGTTTTTATGTCTTTAACTCTGAGCAAGTCTTAACTTCTACTGTCAGTAGTAACTTCATACTAATAGTACTAATAATTACTAATAGTAGTAACTAGCCAGTTGGTAACATTATACTTACCTGTTCTAATCTACTTAGTGTAATTTCCATTATGTAACTGAGCAGATAGTATACCTTAAGTGTCTTGAAGGTTTTTTAAGTCCCAAACAATCCTCCTTTAAACTTGATGTTCAGCTTCTGTATATTTAAGTTTCTTTATCAAAAATTTCTTCATCATTCTCCATAAAGGATTGCATTCTAACCTTTTATCTACCTGTTGCTGCTTTTCCATAAGCTTAAGCAGTTGATAACACATCTCATTCAAATAATCAGACTGAAGTTTCTTGTTTAGCATATTGGTGATTGTTATTGGTGTGAGGGGGTATCTCTTTTCAACTAACATAAAGATGTGAACATTTCCAAACCTTACAAAGTAAACTCCACATGAATCAATCAGCTTTCAAATTTTTACCTTGTATCCTTGCAGATTTCTCCATACATCACTCTTTATGTCTGGTTCAAACAATAACCCTGCCATATCTTCCCATTATTACTCCCTATGCTCCATCCTTCAGGCCTTATATCACCATGCTTTGTTTTGACTAGCTTCCAAAGAGTCTGCAAATCTTCTCTGTCAATACCCTGAAGTAGTCTTATCATTGAAGTATATCTCTTGGAAGTTCCATCTGCTCTTATCAATTCAAAATGTGCCATCAATCCTTCTTTATGCAGCTTGTAGTCAACTATCACTGGTAATCTAGTAGCAAGTGGTATAACATCAATTGCTATATCATATCCTTTTTAAATTACGAATACTTTTTCAAGGCATTTCATCTTCTTTTTCAATCTTCTTCAAACTTCTATCTGGATCTTTATCGTCCTCCAGTATAGTACTTTGGTTTCTTTGATAGATTCTGTTGTTGGTTCTTTCCCTGCTCTTTTCCTTCAAGCTCTTCTTTCTGCTGCTTCTTAGTTTTCTCCTTACTACTTCTGCATTTTTAAAATCTAGTCAGATTCTAGTTCATCATTTTGTTCCTTGGTACTTTCTCTCTATTTCTTCTTACTTTTAACTACCTCAGAATCTATAGGTATAAAAGTATTCACTCTCCTCATCTCATTAGCAAACATCTTCTGAATTTCTTTAAAGCTCTTGCTCTTCAACTGATTATGCTTGTATCTACCTATGTTTTTAAGATAGGTAGACATTTGATTCCTCTTTTGAGCTTTAGTTGGTGGCTTTCTTCTCTTCTCCTCAGCTCTAAGCATTGCAAAGTGTTTTTTTCTTTTGTTCATAAGTTCTACAACGTCTTGATCTTTCTTCAATAGATATTTTCCTTGTTCTTCTGTTTGTAGTTTCTGATGTCATACTCAAATATGCCTCCATCATAGCTTGTGTATTATCTCATGACTCAATCAAAGCTATATTGGCTTCTTCTTCTTGTTTTCTTGCAAGCTTTTCTTTTTCTATAAGTTCAGCCTCCAACTGAGCTTGAACATCTCTTGCCAATTGCTCATCAAGAGCAACTTGATCTTTTCTTTTTAAAGGAACTTCAGGCTCAATCATGATTGCTTTACCTTTGTCTTTAACTCATTGAAGGTTGTGCTACTGATGATGTTCTGAATTCACTGGCTCCTATAATACAACCCTCTTTGCCTTGGGACTTGTAGTTAGTGTTGTAGTAGCAGTTGTAATAACAACTTTAAGGTTTTTAGCTGCTTTGATTTCAATAAGGGTTTTGAGCATAAGTTAATTCATGATTCTTCTGGTAGCAGTACTCCTCTTATATCAGATAAGAAAACTTAAATTGTAGGGAGCAAACACTATCTTCATCCACTAGCAGTAGTAACTGCTTCACCAGCAGTACTATCATCAAGCTTTGTACTCTGCTCATCTTTCTCACTAGTAGTAACATCCACAAACACCTTTCTTCAATAGTTATCTCTCCTTGTTCTTTTGTTTTTAGCCTCTGAGCTAACTCAAAATCTGCCTCCATCATAGTTAGTGTATTATCTCATGACTTAATCAAAGCTATATTGGCTTTTTCTTCTTGTTTCCCTCTAGCCTTGGGTCTTGTAGTTGTTGTTGTTGTAGCAGTAGTAGTAACAACTTTAGGTTTAGCTGCTTTAATTTGAATAAGTGTCTGAGCCAATGTGATTTCTTTAATAGTTGTAGGAGCAACACTATCTTAAACACTAGTATCTACCTCTCTTTCCTTTACACTCTGCTCTTGATTATAACTAACTGGCATATCCACATTTACTTCATCCCCATGAAGATCATCTATATCAAACATATCTGCATCATCAGACCTCCTCTGGGTATCATTAACTAAAGAAACATCAGCATCCTTATCAATGTCTTCTATACTCCTCCCCTGTTTGGATGCATCTTCATGATCACCCAAACTCTCCTGATCTTCAGAGGATTCAACTCTCTTAGACATACCAGCTTTCTTTAGTCTTTCCAAACCTGTAGTTCTTGATTTCTTTTTCTTTTCCAACCTCTGGACCCTCTTCTTTAAATCAGCAATCTCCTTTGCTTGAGCATCCTTTACCTTCTCTAAATTAAGAACCTGAATGTACACCCTCATCTTGAGTAGGTTGAACCATCATTGTTTCAAACAAAGGTGTTATCCTCCCAGAAAAATCCTTTCCTTCTCTTTTCATATTGGCAAAGATTTTCTTTGTGTGTGAAAGGTTAACATAAATCAGCTTGTGGTGTGACATATCACCAAGCTGTTGATTAATAAAAACTTGTAGAAATCATGGATACATCAAGAATTTAACCCCTCCATCTAAGTGTTTCACCATAGCATCAAAAATGTACTTAGACAGATTAAATCTTTGGTTTGTAGCCAAGCATATGATTAAAGAAGCCATTGTACTACTAAATTCAATCCATGCAGTGGATTTGGCACTAAGGCATTGTGTAATAGTGTGAATTAAGTACTTCCACTATAGAGAAAAGAAAGCTTTATAAAAATTAAGCTTTTGAGATGGTTTTTCATACCCCATCCATGCCAGTTCTTCAAAAATAGTAGCAGTTGGCAAGCAATCAGTACCTCCCGCATCTTCGAAGTGAAGATCACTCCTAATGCTTGTCTCCATGATGATGAGCTTCTTTTTATCAATTAGGGCTTGTATCTGACATACACCATTAACCGTTTTGCCTTTGCCGTTGCCCAGAATTGTTGAATGTATGTGTAGATTGTAGGATTGACCGTCAATGCATAACGAATCTGATTAGCATTCAGAAAATTAATAATCTCAAGAAATCCATCACTTTCAGTGGGTTTATCCAAGAATGCGACCATGTTGTAAGTATCAGCAAAAGTTGGGGTTGACATTGTGTTGTGTTTTGATGATCAAAGATGAAATTGAGTTAGGGTTTATGGTTAGAGAGTGTTTGAATGATTAAAATCGAATAAAGAATTGAATGAAACCCTTAATCAAAGTATTTACAGAATTACCCTCAGCAGCATTAACTTGAACTGGCAGCACTAAATTAGGCTTAGAAGCATTAACTTAAACCGACAGCACAAAGTTATGCCTATCAGTAGTAAGTAACCCAATAACCTAAGACTAACAGCATTAAGTTGTAAGTTACCAGCACTAACATCAATTTCTTTCCAAAAAGGACTTATATCATCAATAGATTCTTCTCACAAGCTCTTTTTTTTGTTTTTAAGCTCACAATATCTCTTAATTCTTTTTGCTCACATAATCACTCATTTATGTTTTTATTCACACATCTCTCGTTTTATTTTTAAGCTCACTTAATATCTCAATTCTTTTTGGCTCACCAAATCACTTTGTTTGTTTTTATGCAACAAATTTAACAATTGTACAAAGTTCCATCAATTCCAATAATTTTAGACTGTCCTCCCCACTTCCAAGTGTGTAACCTCTTGAGAGAGGTGGATCATTGGACTGTTTAGATGTAGTCTCAAACCTAGTTTGAGCATCCACATTCCCTAATATGGTATCTTGGCACCTGGGACCACTACCTGAATCAATTCCCTAAGGAGTTGATCCATTAAGTGTTTCCATGGATTGGGTCTTAGTTGATGTTACCACTGTCCTGCTCTACTTCTAAGCTAGAAGCAGTAGTGGCAGCCCTTAGCATTCTGTCACCCAACTCCTTATGGACAGCCTCATCACCAACCTTTACAGGGAGACCACTAGACTGAGGCATCTTGGTGTCCCGACCTCTTTTGACATGCCTAGATGTTTTTGATTTTTTTAACACACTTTTGATATAACATATCCTTCCATCCACGCTTTGACTGTAAAAATAAGTAGCCTCCCCTCAAACAATGCTTCAAGGGATAAGTATTTGCTCAACAGTTGTAACTTTGGCTCTCATGTCATCTCAACAGCATTAACTTTTTCCTGGCAATAGAATTTTTTTGCCTAGCAGTATTAATAGATGTCTAACAGTATTAACTCTGTCTTCAATAATTATACACCAACATGCCTCTATTCATCACAAGCACACTAGAAAAGACTAGATAGACATGTGAGAATTCATAAGGATCCATATTTATGCATAACCCACGAATAAAAGTTAAAAACAGTTATCGAAAACATGAACTTTCCCTCAACCAATTCTTCAGAGGTGACGCATTCATCATTAGGTATTCAATATGCTTAACCTGCTGGTGTTAGTCCATAGCCAAAAAAACAAAATCCAAAGTATTTTCTTCTTGACAGCATTAAGTATGACTAACAGTTTTAACAAGCAGTCTTAAGTATAACTAGCAGTATTAATTATACTTAGCAGTACTAATTGACAAGTTTAACAGTACTAATCCTTTACAAAACTTTTACAAAAACATAAAGAGATATAGACATTAAGGATTAAGCATTCCAATACTTAAGACTAAGTACTGAAACCTTCCAGCATCAAAACCTTTTGTAAGAAGATCTGCAACATTATAATCAGTATGAATTTTAACCATTTAGATTAACTTTTTAGCATTGCAATCTCTTATAAAATGATGCCTAATCTCTATATGTTTTGTTTTAGAATGTTGAACATGATTTTCAATAATGCAAATAGTACTGTTATTGTTAATATTAATGACAATATTCATGAAATTATACCCATAATCTAGCAATTGATTCTAAATCTAAAGTACTTGTCTACAGCAACTAGCAGTAGCCACAAATTCAGCTTCAGTTGTAGAGGTGGCAACCACTGTTTGCTTCTTACACTGCTAAGATATCAACCTGTTTCCCAAAAACTGACAACCTCCAGTTGTAGACTTGCTATCTGGAGTTTCTCCAACATAGTCACTATCAGTACAAGCAACCAGTTCAAATGGAGAATCCCTAGAATACCAAAGGCATAAATTTGGTTTGCCTTTCAAATATCTAAAAATTCTCTTTATAGCTAAGAGATGTGATGTCTTTGGAGTAACTTGAAATCTGGCACATGCACATACAACAAAAATAATATCTGGCCTAGATGCTGTGAGATACATCAAAGACCCAATCATAGATCTATAGAGATGCACATCAACATCATCAGCATCTCCATCTTTGACTAGGGGCTTTTCAAGATCAACTAGAGTTGAAGCAGACTTTACATTAGTGTAGTTGAATTTCTTCAAAATCTCAGCTACATATTTATCCTGACTGATAAATATTCCATCTTCCTTCTGTTGTACTTGAAATCCAAGAAAGAAAGTAAGTTCTCCCATAGAACTCATCTGAAACTTATCCTTCATGAGCTTCTCAAATCCAGTACACAGATCCTTGTTTGTACAACCAAAGATAATGTCATCAACGTAAACCTGTACAAGCAAAATATCTCCTTTTTGCTTCTTGATAAATAATGTCTGATCTATCTTACCTCTTTTAAACCCATTGCCTAACAGATAGTTAGCCAATGTTTCATACCATGCTCTTGGTGCTTGATGCAAACCATAAAGTTCCTTGACCACCTTATAAACTTTGTCTGGATGGTCAGGATCTTTAAATCCTGGTGGTTGGGTAACATAAACTTCTTCCTCAATAGTTCCATATAAGAAAGGACTTTTTACATCCATTTGATATACCAGAAAACCCATAAAAGAAGCATAGTCTAATAAAAATCTTATTGCCTTAATTCTTGCCACAATAGCAAAAACTCTTACTAATCAATACCTTATTCTTGTCTATGACCGAATGCAACCAACCTTTCTTTATTCCTAATCACAATCCCCCATTTAGCCTAGCAGTTTTAACTATTTTTGGCCTAACAGTGTTAACTGCTTGTACCTTGGCAGTATTAACATTATGTGTAAACCTTTTGTTAGAAAATGTTGTTTTAGATTGAAAGGGTCTTCTTACAGTTGATTGTACTATTTTTGAAAAGCATATAATTGGTTTAACACTAAAATCTGTAGATTTGGGATGAGCAGTATTAACTGTCTTGGCAGTATTAAAAGTTTTTAGGCCAGTTTTCATTAAAACTGCTATTGGAACCATGTTCCTTTGAGCATTAAGGTGAGTTCTTTTGATAGTATAGTTGTAGTTCACCCTTTTATAATTATTCCCATTTACCATCCTTTTACTTTGAGGGTTTTTGCACTGAGCCTGTACATGATTAAAACTCCCACAAATAAAGCAAGCTTTGTTATACATCACAAAATCACTTCCTAGTTAATTGGAATTCTGCCCATTCCAATTCCTTTGATTTCCCCTAGGAGATTGTGATCTATACATCTCTGCATACCTAACTGTCTTTTTAACTGGTTTTTCATGAACTTTAGGTTTGACAGACTCTACCTTTTTATCAACAGGAAAAACAGTTTCTTTATCAACATTAAGTGAAGACCTAACAAAGCTACTTGTATCTTTTGATACTTGTTCCTTTACCAAAGAGTTATCATAAATTTCCTTAGAATCATCTGATTTCTTATCATAAACTATGTTAAGACTCTTGCTTACTATTCTCAGGACCATACCCTTTGAATTCAGGCCGCTTTTAATTATCAAGACCATAAATCAGATTCAAGATTTTAGGTCTATTATAGATTAAAGGATGAGGTGGAGGAAATGCACTGTACCCCAAACCCTTTTTACTCTTGTCAGTTATCTGACTTCCTAACAACTGATCTAAATCTTTTGAGGCCTTATCAAATTTCTTAATTTTAAATTCAATGTCCTCTTTTTCTTGCTTAACTTTTTCAAACTCACTTTTAAGCACATTTATTTCATAGTCTTTACAAGCTACTCTCTTTTAAGAACTGCAACTTCCTCACTAAAGAGAACCTCATTCTTTCTATAAGTGATAAGCTGTTCTTCTACTGTTGCTAAACCTCTTTTATATGTAACTGCTGTAAATTCAGTTTCATTAAACTTAACAATCAGATCATCACACTATTTCTTAAGAGTTTCATAGTTTTTCAGACAAGTTTTAGAGCAAGTTTTATCAGTGTATACCTCTAAGTCTGAAAATGGCATTAGAGCCATGTTTGTCTGAACTTGTTCTTCTGCCATGTCACTCCAATCAAAACCTACACCATCTATAGCCAACATTGATTTTGAAGATGTGTCTTCATTGTTTCCTTGCTTCCTGGTGTTGTCTTGATTTCTAAACTGACCTTCCTTGCTTCTTGGTGCTCTACACTCCCTGGCAAAGTGTCCCATCTTATGACAGTTGAAACACTCTACCTTGGATTTATCATACCCAGCAGTATCATTAGCATTAATGAAAATCTTCTTGCCTGTCCTCTGATAGTACCTCTTTGCCCTCATACTTAACAGAGAGATCTGCCACTTCAAATCCATTGCTTCTAAATCATCTTCACGAATTTGCTCTAAGTCTTGATGTAAAAGATTAGAACCATTAGGATTTTTAACCATGAAAGCATATACAACATTATCACTGAAGCTAGCAATACTAACATGAGGACTAGCAGTGTTAACATTAGGGCTAGCAATACTAACTTGTAGACTAGCAGTGTTAGCATCATTAGTGCTGCTAGTGCTTGGAGCAATCATGAAGGATAAGTTTTTGAGCAGCAATACTTGCACCGACATAATTCTTTACCCTTTGTTCAACAATTTTGAAGTTTTTGTACAGATCATCAATGCTCATTATATCAACTTCAAGCTTATTCATCCAAACAACAACATGAGTGTTCCACTCAGGGGCAAGCTACTTAAATTTTTTGAATTCAAGTCTTCTTGAGTGATTACTACACCAAAGATTGCAAGCCTACTGACAATCTTCTAAAGCCTGTTAAAGATGGAGTGAAGAGACTCTACACTTGTTGCACTGAAATTTTCATATTGTTGCTTCAAAAGTATCTTCTTAGTTTTCCTAGTTGCTTCATTACCCCTAAATCGTGTTTCAATGGCAGCAAACATTGATTTAGCATCAGGGTACTGACTGAATTTGAGTTGATGTTCATTGAGAAGAGCCATGAGTAGCAAGCTTCTGGCCTTCACATTATTTTTCTTATTTGTCCTTTCTTTAGCAGTTACAGGCACAAACATCTTTGTAACTAAGGTACTATTCTCCTGTGCCATTTGTGGTACAGACACCCATGAATTACCATTCTCTATGACATCCCATAGAGCATAGTCTTGTATTTAAAAGTACTGTTTAGTTCTAATCACCCACATCTCATACTCACCTAGTTTGAGTATAGGAAGCTTTGTAGTAGTGCCATTATTTTGCAGATTCAAATTCCATATCTTCTTAAAGTTTCTCAAAGCAAAGCTCTGATACCACTTGTTGATCCCAATCCTAGATCGATTTCTTAGGTTTTCTAAGGTTAAATTACCTTGGATAAATCCGAAATAACTTGTTGTAGAAACTTTGTATGTATACTAAAGTGTATGCGGAATCTATACCTTGAATATACAGAGATATAACCAAACGCTCCAATATTATTAGATCAATAATATAAGTACTCTTCACTAGTACTAGGGTTTATAACATTGAATATTTTCTGAATCGACTCGACAACTTATAAACTTGTATATCTATCTAATGCCCTAGAGCCTCCTTTTATAGACTAAGGAGTCCTAGTCGGCTTACAATACATTCCTTAGAGATCATAATCTTTTCTAAACATAAACGTAATCTCTTAAACAAATACTTTATACATATCTTGTACAAAAATATCTCAATACTTATCTTCACAAGTATTCTTGTTCTCCAAACAATCTTTATCTCTTTAAACCGACTTTATCTTCTTGGCAGTAATAAGTCTTCTAGCAGTTGTAATCCAGCAGCATTAACTTTTGTACCAGCAATACTAATAAACATAAGCAGTAGTAGCGTTAGTACTAGCAGTACTAATATATACTCACAGTAGTAACATATACTAGCAGTATTAACATTACTACTAGCAGCACTAACTACTTAGCTTATATTTTAGTCTTCAACTCTGAGCAGTCTTAACTTCAACTAACAGTAGTTACTTTACACTAACAGTACTAAATTATACTAACAGCAGTAACTAGCAGTGGTAACTTTATACTACCAGTACTAACTACTTAGCATAATTTCCATTATGTACCTGAGCAGTAGTAACTCTAAGAATCCTTGAAGTCTTTTAAATCCCAACAACAACTATGCTAGAAACTTTGTTGATACTAAAGAGTATACGGAATCTACTCTTTAATATTTAGAAGAATATCTATGTGTTAGTAAACTATGATGCAGTAGAATTAATGTAACCAAAAAGCTTCAATATTATTATGATGAATAATACGAGTACTCTGTCTAGTACTAGGGTTTACAACTTTGAAGTTATGAATATGTCTATCGAGATGTGTTTACAACCATAACCTAGATCTCCTTTTATACACCAAGGAGTCCTTTACAAGATAACTACAAATCATTCTAATTCTACTAAAGATATTAACTATCTTCTATTATATAGGATATCTTGAATCATTCATACATATTACAAAACACGCTTTTATCTCCTCTCCACACGTCTTTATCTTCACGCAGTCTTCAGTCCTTTTCAGCAAGTACTAAAATCCTTCAGCTGTGTTAAAGTTTAGTACTAGCAGTACGAACTTATAACCTAGCAGTACTAACATCTTCTGTAGTATAACGTAACTTTATACTGCCATTTATGACTTAAGCAGTACTAACACTTTGACTTGGCAATACTAAGTATAATGAGTTTAATTCCCAAATCTCCCCTAAACTTGTGATTTACCTACAAATCATCAAGTTTCTTGAATTAAACCTTTCTGAGAGGATTCTTCAAAACATTCTTCTACTGCTGAAGTTTATAAACCTGAGAAGTTCAAATGTCATTTCACTTTCTTGATCAACCTCTAGTCTTCTACTTAACATCCTTGAAAGCATTTATTGAGTAAGAGGATACTTCTTCTCTATCATCATGTGAATAGAAATTCCAGTATGCATCAGCAACATATGAATTCCACATGAGTCAAATAATCTCTAGCTTATCAAGTTGTAGTCCTGTTGATTCTTCCATATTTCATCATCTTCATTAGGCTCAAATAAGATCTTCATATCTCCCTAAAGTAAAAATTCATATCCTTCTGGACTTGTTGTATCATACCTTTCTTGTACCAGTCTGTGTAGATCCAGTTGATCTTGCCTATTAAAATCATCAAGCATTTCAATGAATATTTTGTAATTTTTTAGAGTTCCATCTCCTTAATGAGTGATAATAAATCATATTTCTGTCAAAACATGTGTCTTCTAGTAAACTATTAGGTATTTAGTAGCAAGAGACTCCGCATCAATAGTAATATCATCCCTTGGAACTACATCCATACTATCTCTAAGCTCTTTCTTCTCAGCATCATCCTCTAGTTTATGTTTCTTGGCATTGTCTTTAACATAATCTTCTCTTGATCTCTTTTTATAGACTTTGTGTAAATCAAATCGGTCTCTTCATCACTTCCTTTTTAATCTCAGAATCCTTAGGTACAAAAGCATTATTTTGATCCCATACTCTTTCAAATATAGGTCTAATATCTTCATAACTCATTCTTTGAATGACTAGCATTGTATTCCTCCTTGATTCTTCAAATATATACACATATTCTTCCTTACTTCAGCTATAGAGAAAGATCTGTTCTGAGCTGCATGATATCTTAGAACAACAAGATCACTCCAATAAATATCATGGGCTTGATCAACTTCAGCTACAACTTCTTGTTCTTGTCTTGCTCTATCAAATTCTTCTTGTAACTGTTTAGCTATTTCTGCATCCCTAGCAATTCTTTGTCTTTCTTCTTCATTAATCTGTTCTTGACAAATTAATAGCTTCTTCAGACCAGTCTTTCTTTGCTATAATTTTTCTTTGTCTTATTCTGAAACAAATTCATCTTCTTTCATAATAGCTTTTCCTTATCTTTTCTCTTTTCTGCACTCCTTCTGATGTACACTAAATTTTCAGCAGCAGTACTAACTTCAGGAGTCGCACTAGCAGTGGTAACAGCTACACCTTCTCAGCATCATTCTCTAGTTTCTGTTTCTTGGCATTGTCTTCATCAGAATCTTCTCTTGATCTCTTTTTACTAGACTTTTGTTGAAAATCAAATCCAGGTCTCTTCATCACTTCCTTTTCAATCTCAGAATCCTTAGGTACAAAAGCATTATTTTGATCCCATACTCTTTCAAATATAGGTCTAATATCTTCATAGCTCATTCCCTTGAAATGACTCTGCTTGTATCCTCCCTGATTTTTCAAATACATGCACATGTTCTTCCTTACTTCAGCTACAGAGAAAGATCTATTTTGAAGTGCATGATATCTTAGCACAGCAGGATCACTCCAATCAATATCATGGGCTTGATCAGCTTCAGCTACAACTTCTTGTTCTTGTCTTGCTCTATCAAATTCTTCTTGTAACTGTTTAGCTATTTCTGCATCCCTAGCAATCCTTTGGTTTTCTTCTTCATTAATCTGTTCTTGCAATCTAATAGCTTCTTCATGCCCAAGTCTTTCTTGCTCTAGTTGCTTCTTTGTCTTCTTCTGAACAGATTCATCTTCTTTCATAATAGCTTTTCCTTTATCTTTTCTCTTTTCTGCACTCCTTTTGATGTACACTAAATTTTCAGCAGCCGTACTAACTTTAGGAGTCGCACTAGCAGTGGTAACATGTACACTGGCTGTAGTAAATCCTTCAGCAGTACTAACATCAAAATCATATTCCATGTCTTGCTTAGGTTGTACCAATAAGATTGTAGGATCTTTATCAATTTCAAAGATCTTCTTCCCCAGTTTAGAAGAATCCTCTTCAGCATCTTCATCCTCTAAAATAACTATCATGGCCCTTCTCATAGCTTTGTTTGTTTTGAATTTCTTCTCCAACTTCTTCACTCTTAAGATGAGCTTTATAAGAGCAGAACTATAAGCCTTTTTTGTCTGCTGCATGTCATTCTCCAAAACTTCAACTCTATCTGTCAACTTGGTAACCAAATCCATCAATTCATTTTGTTACAGACTGCCCTCATCACTTCCAAGTGTGTGAACTCTTAGGAGAGGTGAATCATGGGGACTGGTAGGGGTCTTATGAGTAGGAAACTAAGACTGAGGAATCTCAGATGCCTGTCTTGTTATATCCCTAAGTGGTGATGATTGATGTGTTTGGGGTGATAAGGATGGTGAAGATATTATTTTGGAAGGAGATGACTCAGGTGCATTGATCATTGTAGGAAATAGAGGAAAGTCTACCCCAGAATAACCCTTGGAAACCCTTTTCATCTTGCTAAATAGTTTTTGTATAAAGGTAGGAGTAGGATAAGTTCTGGTGTGGGGTTGAAGAAGTCTCTTTTGTTTGTTTAAACAGATTTGAAGAAATATTGGATACATTAAAAACTTGTGTGTGCTATCCAAATTCTTTACCATAGCATCAAAGATCATTTTTGAAAAATTAAATGTCCTGTTTGTGGCCAAACAAATTATAGCAGTTGCTATATTGCTACTAAATTGCTCCCAAGTTGTTGTCTTTGGACTTAAAAAATGAATGATTGTATGAATGAAAAACCTCCACTGAGGAGAAAAGTGTCCCTTTTGAAAAGTAAGTCTAGCAGAATCAGACACATACCCCATAAGAGCAAGTTGATCAAAAATCTTTGTATTTGGTAAAGAAGTAATACCATCAGAGTCTTCCAACTTGAGGTGTCTTTTTAGAGATGATTCAGTAATCATCTTGACTTGTCCATCAATGCTAGCAATTATTTCCACTTCTCCATCATCAGTTGTTCTAGCAATACATGTTCCCTAAGACTGTTGGATTAAGGAAACATATATCTTGGGATTCTCAATAAGGGCATACTTGATATGACTAGCATTTAGAAAATCCACAATTTGATGAAAGGCTTTACCCTCCTCTGGCTTCTATAAGTAGGCCACCATGTTGTGTTTGTCACAAAACTCCAAAGTTGCCATTTGATGAGAGAAAAATACAAGTAAAGTTCTGGGTTAGGCTCGTTTATAAGAGAATGTAAGGTTGACAAAGTTAATTGAGATAATATAGATAGCACTTAGGGTTTTGATTTGACCGACTGAAAGAATTTTGTTCTTATCTTGAAGAAATCTTATGAATATATAGAAAGATCATGAATTCTCCAATTAGTCAAACCCTATAGGCTATAAACAAGGCAGTTTGGCAGAAATATCTCAACAGCTAGAATTAGTGAAGGAAATTCTGTTATGGCTCAAACAGTACTAACGGTCATCCAGCAGTACTAATTTTAGCCTAACAGTACTAACTTTAAGCCTAGCAGTACTAAAACATAGTCAACAGTACTAGGTAATGCCCAGCAGTACTAAGTAATGCCCAGCAGTACTAACTTGAAGATTGCAGTTTTAACCTCAATTTCATCCAAAAATCATTTCCATCACCAAATCTTGGCACTCACAATCTCTCTTTCTGTTTTTATGCTCACATTATCTCTCAATTATTTTTGCTCACCAATTCACTCCTTCTGTTTTTATCACACAACTCTCTTTCTATTTTTAAGCTCACTGAATCTCTTATTTATTTTAACTCACCAAATCACTCTTTCTGTTTTTATATCATAAATCTCTCTATTCTTTTAAGCTAAACAATGCAGATAGTTTTGTACAATGTGCCATAAATTCCATAAGTTTCATATTGTCCTCCCCACTTCCGATTGTGTTAACTCTTGAGAGAGGTGGATCATTGGACTATTTAGATGTAGTCTTAACCCTAGTTTGAGCATCTACACCCCCCAATATGGTATCTTAGCTCCTAGGACCACTACTTGAACCAGTTCCCTAAGGACTTGGCTCATTAAGTGTTGCCATAGATTGAGTCCTATTGATGTTACCATTGTCCTGCTCTGCTTCTAAGCTAGAAGCAGTAGTGGCAGCCCTTTCCATTCTGTCACCCAACTCCTTATAGACAACCTCATCACCAACCTTTACAGGGGGACCACTAGACTGAGGTATCTTGGTGTCCCGACCTCTTTTGACATGCCTAGATGTTTTTGATTCTTTTTAACATACTTTTGATATTACATGTCCTTCCATCCATGCTTGACATAAGTAGCCTCCCCTCAAACAATACTTCAGAGGTGAAGTTTTCAACATCAGGTATTTAATATGCTTAGCCTGCAGGTGTTAGTCCATAGCCAAAAATACACAATCCAAAGCATTTTCTTTTTAACAGTATTAAGTATGACTAACAGTTTTAACAAGTAGTCTTAAGTATAACTAGCAGTACTAATTATACTTAGCAGTAGTACTAATCATTTACAAAACTTTTACAAAGACATAAAGAGATGTAGACATTAAGGATTAAGCATTCCAATACTTGAGACCAAGTACTGAAACCTTCCAGCATCAAAACCTTTTGTAAGAAGATCTGCAACATTATGATCAGTATGAATTTTAACCATTTGTATTAACTTTTTAGCATTGCAATCTCTTATAAAATGATGCCTAATCTCTATATGTTTTGTTTTAGAATGTTGAACAGGATTTTCAATAATGTAGTTAGTACAATTATTGTCAATATTAATGACAGTATTCATGAAATTATACCCATAATCCAACAATTAATTTTCAATCCAAAGTACTTGTCCACAACAACTAGCAGCAGCCACATATTCAGCTTCAGTTGTAGAGGTGACAACCACAGTTTGCTTCTTACACTGCCATGATATCAACCTATTTCCCAAAAACTGACAACCTCCAGTTGTAGACTTCCTATCCTGAGTTGCTCCAGCATAGTCACTATTAGTATAAGCAACTATTTCAAATGGAGAATCCCTAGAATACCAAAAGCCTAATGTTGGTTTACCTTTCAAGTATATAAAACTTCTCTTGATTCCTAAGAGATGGGATGTCTTTGGTGCAACTTAGAATCTGGCACATGCACATACTACAAACATAATATCTAGCCTAGATGCTGTGAGATACTTCAAAGACCCAATCATAGATCTATAGAGATGTACATCAATATCATCAGCATCTCCATCTTTGACTAAAGGCTTTTCCAAATCAATTAGAGTAGAAGCAGACTTTACATCAGTGTAGTTGAATTTCTTCAAAATCTCAGCTACATATAAGAATGCACTCTTTACATCCATTTGATATACCAGAAAACCCATAAAAGAAGCATAGGCTAAAAACAATCTTATTGCCTCAATTCTTGCCACAGGAGCAAAAACTTCTTCATAGTCTATACCTTCTTCTTGTCTATGAACCTGTGCAACCAACCTTGCTTTATTCCTAATCACAATCCCTCTTTCATCTTTCTTGTTTCTAAAGACCTATTTTTGTTCCAATGGCCCTCTTCCCATTAGGCAAATCTACTAGTTTCCAAACCTATTGGAGTTTGAATTGCAGAAGTTCTTCCTGCATTGCTTCCACCTATGATGAATCAGATAGAGCTTTAGCAATGCTTATGGGTTCAATCTGTGATAAGAAACAAGCATATAAATAAGTATTTAGGGTATCATGTGTTTTCTGTTCATATACAGCACTGAGAAACCCTTGTTCAGAAGTAGATTTTGTCATTCTTCTTATCTGAATAGAGGACTTCACATCTTCAACCACATTTTTAATTCGGTGATCTTTTTGGATTCTTGTATTGGGAGTGGTTGGAACTATATAGGAATTAGTGATGTTCCCCAAATCAACTTCTGGTTTATCTTCATCACTGAAGAACTCAACATAAGTGGTCTTAAGTGTATGACTAGCTCCCAATTTAAACTTGTCTTTAGGGCTATCTAGTTCATATGAACTAGCAGTATCCACTGATGAATCAACATTATAATGTTTAAAATGACCAGTATTAACTTCTGGACTGGCAATATTAACATGTTGTCCAGCAGTATTAGCTTCCTTAGAACAACTATCATCTTCAGACTTATCTTTTTCATCAGTCTTATTATGTGGACCATCTTCAACCTGCTTTTGATCATTAGCAGCAGGATTTGGTTCACCATTACCAACATCCTTGGAAGGTGAATGAAAGTATGAAGCATCTTTCCAAATTGGCATCATAATGCAATCTTGACTGATTTCTTCTTTCTGAGTAGATGTACATGCATTAAGTTCTCCTTGTGTACCTACAGATTCATTTGAGATTTTACCTGCAGCTACTGGTACATAATTCATAGATTGGGTTAGAGAATCAATACCAAACAACCACTTTGGACCATTCCTTCTATCATAGGCTTATTCTCTAAAAACCCAATATGCAAGTTTTCTTCTACCCTCCTGGTTCTTGTGTTGTATACCCTAAAAGCTTTACTACTCAAGGAATATCCAATAAAGAAACCTTCATCACTTTTGCCAACAAACTTACCTAAATTGTCTAAAGTATTAAGAATGGTAACATGACATCCAAATGGTCTCATAAAGTTTAGAGCTGGTTTAAGACCTATAAAATGTTCATAAAGTGTCTTGTTATAAGGCTTAACTACTAAGACCCTATTCGGTACATAGCAAGCAGTACTAACTGCTTCAGCTCAAATGTGGTAGGTAACTTAGAGTCAGCTAACATGGTTCTAGCAGCCTCAATTAGTGACCTATTCCTCCTCTCAGCCACACCATTTTGTTGAGGAGTCATGGCTACACTATATTCTCTCTTAATACCTTTTTCTCTGCAAGAATCATCCATAACTTTATTCTTAAATTCTGTTCCATTATCACTCCTGATTATTTTCACTTTCTTATCCACTAGGTTTTCTATTTCTTTGATAAAGTTCTTAAGAATCTCACTTGTTTCATCCTTAGTTGTTAAAAAGAAAACCCAAGTAAACCTGCTATAATCATCAGTGACTACTAAGCAATACTTCTTATGCATTAAACTACTCACAAAGGTTGGACCAAACAAATCCATATAAAGCATAAACAAAGGCTTAGTAATTAGATTCAGAACTTTGGACTTATAAGAAGCTTTGTGTTGTTTCCTTTTAAGACAAGCAACACAGGTTTGGTCATTTTCAAAACATTTTGTAGGAAATCCTCTTACAAGATTATCCTTAACAAGCTTATTTATGCTCTTAAATTTAATATGACCAAGCCTCTTATGCCATAGCATTAATTCATCTAATGTAGCCTTTGCAACAAGACAAGTTAAACTCTCTTTAGGAACAATGTTCTTCATATCAAAACTGTACATATTGTCCTTTCTAGGAATTTTAAGAAGTATCTAACTTTCATCAGGCAACTTAAAATTAGGAGATAAGACAAGACATTTAGTGTCAGTAAAAAGGACATAGTTCTTTTTGTCACACATCTGTGAGACACTAAAGAGGTTGAAATTTAACTCATTGACAAAGTATACATCTTCAAAATCAAGGCTATTAGTTTTAATTGTTCCTTTACTAGAAATTCTACCACCATGTGCTCCTTCCCAGATGTAACATAACCTCCATTAAATTCCTTAAAATCTGAGAGATAAGCTATGTTCCTAGTCATGTACCTTGAGCATCCACTGTCAATAAATTATGTATCATCCTGTTGTGTCTTGCCCTGCACATAAAAATAAGGAAATTAGTTTCCTTTGGGGACCCAAGCCATTACTGACTTGGATCTGCCTAGTGCATCAATGTAGTTGTGTTTCTTCAAGGTGATTGATGCACTATCAAATTTGGTAGATCTCCAAACCTAACATGCTAAGCCCTTTACAAAATTTGCCTTATTAACCCTAACAGCATTAACAACTGCTGAATATGGCCTAGCAGTATTAACTGCTTTTGGCCTAGCAGTATTAACTGCTTTTGCTTTGGCAGTATTATTTTTTGGATAAACTTTTTGTTAGTTAATACTATTTTTGATTGATATGGCCTTTTTATAGTTGATTGTGCTGATTTTGAAAAACGTGACATTGGTTTAGTACTAAAAACTGTAGATTTAGAATGAGCAATATTAACTGTCCTGACAGTATTAAATGGTTTTAGGCCAGTTTTCATTAAAACTGTTCTTGGAACCATGTTCCTTTGAGAATTAGGGTGAGTCCTGTTGGTAGTATAGTTGTGAGACACACAAAAGATTGAAATTTAGACTCATTGACAAAGTATACATCTTCAAAATCAAGACTATCATTTTTAAGTGTTCCTTTACCAGTAATTCTACCACCATATGCTCCTCCTCCAAATGCAACAATAACCCTCTACAAATTCCTTGAAATCTGAGAGATAAACTATGTTCCCAGTCATATGCCTTGAGCATCCACTGTCAACAAATCCTTTATCATTCATTTGTGGCTTGCCCTGCACATAAAAACAAGGAAATTAGATTCCTTTAGGGGACCCATGCCTTACAGATTGGATCTTCCACGTGCATCAATGTAGTGATGTATCTTTTAAAAGCAAGTGATGCACCGATTAAGGTTTGGAAGGTCTCAAACCCAACATGCTTAGTCTTTACAACATTTACCCCATTTTTCCCTAACAGCATAAACTATTCCTGTATATAAGCGACCTAGAGTATAACTACTTAGGTCTTTTAGTATAATATGCTCTATGCAGAATCACATATCTTCTAGTTAATGCTGTTTGCTATAAAAAAGGGCAAGTCTGAGCAGTTTGATTTTTGATTGGTTTAGAAAAATATGACGTTAAATAAAAATTTATCAACTATGAACTGCTGTTTTGGAGTGAGCAGTTGTAACAGGCCTAACAGTATTAAGTGTTATGAGGCCAGTTTTCAACAAAACTACTCTTGGAGACTTATTCCTGTGTACACTAGGGTGTGTGGTTTTGGCATCCATCCTATTGTAATTATTTCTAGATACTATTTCTTTTCTTTGATGGTGATCACAATTAATCTGAAAATGATTAAAACTTCCACATATAAAGCAAGCTTTATTATACATCATAAAATCTTTTCCTATTTGATTGGACTTCTGTCCATTCCAATTCCTCTGATTCCCCCTAGGAGATTGTGTTCTAGATAATGTTTCTTTTCATTTCTGTCATAACTGACTGACCTTTTAAACTAGTTTTTTCTATGATTTTTAGGTTTAGTAAAGACTCCTACCTTTTATTAACAGGAAAAACAGTTTCTTTATCAACATTAAGTGAAGACTCAACAAAGCTACTTGTTCTTGTGATACTTGTTCTCTACGCAAAGACCTCAGAATTTTCCTTAAATCATCTGATGTTATTATCACAAACCGCATTATGACTCTTGCTCACTATTCTTATGACCAGACACTTTGAATTTTAACTCTTTTGAATTCACCAAGACCAGAATAAGACAGATCAATCTTTTTTAGGATCTATTAAAGATTAAAGGCCATACCCCAATCCCTTTTTTCTTTTGTCAGTTTATCTGACTAATTCCTAACAACTGATCTAATCCTTTTGAGGCTCTTATCAAGATTTCATCAAATTAAATTCAATGCCATCTGTTTCTTGCTTAACTTTTCAAAACTATTTTAAGCACATTATTTCATAGTTCTTTACAAGCTACTTCTGCTTTTAAGGAACTGCTAACTTTTCACTAAAAAGAACCTCATTCTTTCTATATGTGATAAGTTGTTCTTCTACTGTTGCTAAACCTCTTTTATAAGTAGCTGCTGTAAATTCAGTTTGATTAAGCTTAACAATTAAAGCATCACACTGTTTCTTAAGAGTTTCATAGTTTTTCAGACAAGTTTTAGAGCAAGTTTTATTAGTGTATACCTCTGAGTCTGAAAACACCATTAGAGCCATGTTTGTTTGAACTTGTTCTTCTGCCATGTCACTCCAATCAAAACCTACACCATCTATAGCCAACATTGCTTTTGAAGATGTGTCTTCATTGTTTCCTTGCTTCTTGGTGTTGTCTTGATTTCTGAACTGACCTTCCTTGCTTCTTGGTGCTCTACACTCCCTGGCAAAGTGTCCCAACTTATGACAGTTGTAACACTTCACCTTGGATTTATCATACCCAGCAGTATCATTAGCATTAATGAAAATCTTCTTGCCTGTCCTTTGGTAGTACCTCTTTGCCCTCATACTTAGCAAAAAGAGATGCCACTTCAAATCCATTGCTTCTAAATCATCTTTATGAATTTGCTCTAAGTCCTGGTGTAGGAGATTAGAACCATTGGGATTTTCAACCATGAAAGCATACACAACATTATCACTGAAGCTAGCAGTACTAACTTGAATGACTACGCTGTGTTAACATTATGGCTACCCCCCCCCGAGTAACTAACTTGAGGACAAGCAATGTTAGCAACATTAGTACAAGCTATTGCTTGGAGCAGCATTAAGGCAAGTTTTAGCACCACTACTGTATACCAAATAGATTTCTTTACCTTTTGTTCAACAATTTTGAAGTTGTTGTACAAATCATCTATGCTCATAGTTTCAACTTCAGGCTTATTCATCCACACAACTACATGAGTGTTCCACTCAGGGGGCAAGCTGCTTAAAATTTTTGAGTTTAAGTCTTCTTGGTGCAATGACCACACCCAAATTGTAAGCTACCAGACTATCTTCTGAAGCCTATTTAAAGATAGATTAAGAGACTATGTGCTTGATGCACTAAAATTTTCATATTGTTGCTTCAAAAGTGTCTTCTGTGTTTTCTTAGTAGCTTCATTACCTTAAAATCGTGTTTCAATGGCAGCAAACATTGTTTTAGCATCATGGTACTGACTGAATGTAAGTTGATGTTCATTAGGAAGAGCCATGAGTAGCAAGCTTCTAGCTTTCACATCATTCTTTTTGTTGGTCTTTTCTTTAGCAGTTACATGTACAGACATCTTTGTAACTAAAGTACCATTCTCTTATGTTGTTTGTGGTACAAACACCCATGAGTTACCATTCTCTATGACCTCCCATAGAGCATAGTCTTGTATTTAGAAGTGCTACTTAATTCTTATCACCCACATCTTATACTCACCTAGTTTGAGTATGGGTAGCTTAGCAGTAGTATTACTATTTACAGATTCAAATTCCATGTCTTCTAGATCAAAGTTTTTCAAAGCAAAGCTCTGATACCACTTGTTGATCCTAATCCTTGATCAATTCCTTAGGTTGTCTAAGTTTAAATTACCTTGGATAAATTTAAAATAACTTGTTGTAGAAAGTTTGTATGTATACTAAAGTGTATGCAGAATCTACACCTTAATACCTAGAAGTATTATGAATAAAACAGTAATCGTGAATAAACAAAGATATAACCAAACGCTTCAATATTATTAGATCAATAATACGAGTACTCTTCACTGGTACTAGGGTTTACAACCTTGAAGCTTTTCTAAATCGACTTGACAACTATGAAAACTTGTATGCAAAACTTATCTCAACTAATGCCCTAGGACCTCCTTTTATAGACTAAGGAGTCCTAGTCGACTTACAATACATTCTTAAGATATCATAATCTTTTCTAAACATAAACGTAATCTCTTAAACAAATACATTATGCATATCTTGTACAAAAATATCTCAATACTTATCTTACAAGTATTCTTGTTCTCCAAACAATCTTTATCTCTTTAAACCATCTTTATCCTCTTGATAGTAGTAAGTCTTCTAACAGTTGTAATTCAGCAGCATAAACTTTTGTACCAGCAGCACTGAGCAGTAGTAACTCTAAGAATCCTTGAAGTCTTTTAAGTCCCAACAATCCTCCCTTAAACTTGATGTTCATCCTCTGAATCTTCAAGTTTCTTTGTTAAAAGTCTTCATCACTATCAGGAAGATGCATTCAAACCTTTTATTGACCCTTTTGCTACTTTACCATAAGCATGAGTAGTTGATTGCACATCTCATTCCAATAATCAGTTTGAAGTTTCTTGTTGAGAATATTTATGATTGTTATTGGTGTAAGAGGATATCTTTTCTTAACCAACATAAAGATATGTACATTTCCAAACCTTACAAAGTGCACTCCACAGGAATCAAACACCTTCTAAACAGTTACTTTGTGTCCTTGTAGATTTCTCCATACATAAATTTTTATATCTGGTTTAAACAAAACTTTTAAATTACCCCACAACACTCTTTCATGCCCATCTTCAGGCCTTGTATCACCATGCTTTGTTTTGACCAACTTCTAGAGAGTCTACAAGTCTTCTCTATCAATACCCTGAAGCATCCTAATCATAGAAGAATATCTCTTAAAACTTCCATCAGCTCTTATCAATTGATAATGTGCCATCATTCCCTCTCTAATAAGCTTGTAGTCAACAATTACTGGAGGTTTGGTAGCAAGTGGTATATCATGAACTGTAATATCATCATCTTTGGCTATCACCATAAGTTTTTTTAGCTCAGCTTCATTATCTACTTCAACTTCCTCATTCTCATTAGTCTTTTGCTTCTTAGACTTATTAGATTCCAGTTTATCCCCTGCTCTCTTTGCACTACTATCTTGTGTAATTTCTGCCTTTTTAGAACTGCTTTCATCCATCTTTCCACTAATTTCTTGAGCTTCTGAATTCATAGCCACAAAAGAATTTACTCTCTTCATTTCCTTGTCAAACAGCTTTTGGATTTCATGCCCTTTAGCTGATTGTGTTTATATCCACCCATATGCTTAAGATAGATAGACATTTGATTTATCTTTTATGTCTT
>BQNB010034221.1:0-51766 GCA_026074375.1 Tanacetum coccineum
TAATTTCCCTAGAGCTAAGAGTAATGTCATGATTACAAGTATTCAAGTCTAAATCCTCTAGTGGTGTTTCGTCTAAAGGTTCTACCTTAATCGGGATTCCTATAATCTCTTCTAATTCATCCGGGTAAGTCACGGGCGGTGTGTATACCTCAAATGATGGAAGGACTTGTGGGGTACTTTGTGGGCTTAGATTATCTACCTTATCCTCTATCATATCTAGATCACCTATAGGCTCATCATATGCATCTAACCATGACATGCACTTAGGTATCTTAACTCTAACCACCTCATTCCCAACCAAGTGATCATTTAAATTTGTTATTGTTTATTCATGCATATAATTTATTATCATCATTAAAGCATCATTTGGCATAGCAGATACATTACTTTGTACAACTTGTACTGCGTTGTCCTTCACATACTGTTCATATGAAATAATATTACTATCACTCGTATATTCATCATCAGAGTCAACAACGTAGTTCTGTTGTACATCGTTTTGCATCTCATGTACTTCATGATACTGAAATATGTTGTCCACATTGAGTGCCAAATCTTGTACCGGTGGCGCATCCACATCATCATCAAAATTGATATCCTGTCCATCTGCAATAAACAACAACTGCTCTTCATCCAAAACCACTCCATTCTCCTAAGCTTGCATCAACAACATCTTGTCCTTGAAGTATTCTTAATTATATGGTCGCTTTGGGTGAGTGCATTGTCTTGATGTGTTCCATATCCCATTTAATAGGCTTTGCTTGACCAGGACTTGCATTGCCAACTATGTTCTAAACTTCCCCTTTCCAGTTGCAACTGCTCCCCTGACATAGTTACCCTGACCTTTGTTATGTCTACCCTGAACATTGTGAATAACAACCTTATCGTTTTGAACTGTATCTTGGTTCCTTGTGTTAGATGAAGTTCTGAGTTGATTGTTAGTTTGAGGAAGGTGTGTTTTGTAGGATTGGGCGAGTAAGGCAACTGTTTTAGTTAAGTTTTCAATCAAGTCATCAGTTAGGGTGAAACCTGAATAAAGTTATGTGTTATTAGCAAATTGTGGTTGATGGGTAACTGGTGGGACATATGCATATTGTCGAATAGTTGATGATTGTGTAGGGTACTTCTGAGGTGAAATATTAGATACAAAGGCAAGAGGATCAATAGCATGTTGATTGTATCTTTTCAGCATCATCATGTTCTCATTAGCATGTGCCTCATGTTACTTCAAGTAAGCATACAACTTATCATAGTTAGATGTTTTCAAGCCTCTGTTTAGTTTGACTGCAGTCACAAATCTACCTTATTCAGGCAACATGTTGTTCACAAATTTTAAGTTAAGCTGCATTTTGGGCATAGTCATCTTGATGTTTCTCATGTCGTTAATGAGCTTTGTAAACCTGACAAAGTATTCGCGAATGGTTTCTCCTTTGTTCTGACAAAAGTGTTCAAAGTCATCATATAGCTGTAATTCACGTTCATCTTTTGTTAACTCAGAACCTTCCAACAACATCTTTACATTATCCCAAATGTCTTTGGCTTTAGTGTAATGGTTAATGAGTATGTAGATGTCTTTTGGTAAACCTTGAAGTAGGATATTCATTGCACGAATGTCAGCTTTATACCTCTCCTTTTAATCTGGTGTAAGGTCATCAAAGACTCTATCCTGTTTTGGTCCTAAATGAAGTGTACCTTCAGCACCTTCAGCAAGTGTTTCTCTGAACTTTCCCATCTTAAATGGACCTTCATCAATTGACCGAAGTATGTTTTCCCCATTCTCTTTTCCCAGACAGTACAAACGAATACGTTATTGCCAAGAATCAAAATCAGACCTATCGAGCATTGGTGGGCGGGTATCGAAACCGGCACATTGGATATCATCAGAAAGATTAGCCATCTTAAGTAATTATGAAATGATATGAGTTGCTCGTTCAATGATTAGTGAACGTAGGTTAAAAGTGGTAAAGTTTAATTAAGTGTTTTGTTGTTATAGTTTTGTGTAGTCCAAAGTTTGAAAAATTTCCATGTGTCAAACAGTAGCTCAAACCGCTGACTAGGTTACCAAACCGCTGTCTAGACTACCAAACCGCTTCCTAGTTTGCAAACCGCTACGAACCCAACAACCCATCAGAGTTTAGTTTAGTAAACCGCTACAAGGAATAATTCTTCAAAACCTGTCACAAACCGATATGGATAAACCGATGTCTACTAAAATTAATCCTAGGTAAACCGTTGTCTAGAGAAATTACACCAAATCGCTGCCAGAAAACCAAACCACTATAGTTTGCCTCCTAAAGCGTTGTCAAAAGTATAATCTTGAAAAACCTATAAACTGCTACCTAGCACACCGCTATGATTAAAATAACAGTAAACCGATATGAACAAAATTACCAAAGCGCTGCCTAAAATTAAACCGCCAGAGGTTTGTTTCGTAAACTGCTATGAAAGGAATAAATCTTCAAAACCTGTAAACTGCTGTCTATCCAAACCGCTATCACTAAAAGACAAACCATTGTCACTTTCCTATCTGATAAACCGCTGCAGAATAAGATAAACCGTTATACTGTACGATCTGACAAACCGTTGCAGAACAGTACTTTTTCTGACAAACCGCTACGAAGAAATAGGAACTAGTGAACCAAAACGTTGCCAAGAAAATATTACTATTTCGTACAAAAACACCTAAAAATCACCCTTTTGAATGTTTTTTTCTTCATTTCTTTTGCACAGCTAAGTAATACAAGGTTCTAACTACTACAAACACCTAAACTTTAACACAACATAGATCAAAATCTAGGAGAAAATGAAAAACAAGCCAAAACCTTAAAAAGTACACTTTTTGATCTAAACCAAGCAAGAAAACACACATAGACACGATCTAATCATCCCATGAGCTCTGATACCAATTATAAGATATTGGATATCATAACACAATGGTAGATTAAGGGTTAGGCTGATTCCTAGAGAGAGAAAGACTAGAGAGAAAAGTTTTAGTAAGAGAAAGTAAATGCTTGTATTATGAAATGACCAACCACCTCTTCCATGGGATGGAAGAGGTATTTATATCCTTTACAAAACTGGCCTAATGGCCTTGGTATGGGCTTACACGTGTGGGTTTATACCCGACCTATTACCGTATGTCATACAATTAACATTAAACTACGAGCTATGATAAACTGTAAAATACACGGGGTGGCCGAGTCTTTTTCTTAAACGTAACAAGTAGTAAGCTGGAGGATCTCATAAGGGAGTAACTCATCAGAGGATGTATCCTCAGTGGGTGATCTCACCAGTAAGTATTTTCAGTTTGAACACTTCAACATGTTTGCTCTTCAGTGAGCTTGTTGATGAATGTTCAAGTCTCTGAATGCACGACTAAGCTGGAATGAAATCAACTAACTTGTAACTGCTTTTACCTATTTAAAAGCAGGTATAACTACACTTAATCATGGAGGATATTATGATGCAATTATTGGGCCGATTAATTATCATAATTTCATGATTTAGGATTTGAGTTCCTATAGACAGGAATCACAATTGCATGGAAAACATACATAAAACATAAACTATTAGAAGCAAAGGGTTCTTGCTTTATGCCAAAAACAAGAACAAATACTTAATCTTATCTAAAGAAGGTATTCGTGTAACTGTGGCATAAGGTCGAATAGTCTTATTTAGAAAGTGATAATACGATTCTAAGTGATATCTGGTACACATTGGTTGTTTTTACCCGACTAGGAAATCATACAAACCCTCCAATAGAACATGTGTTGACCAGAGTTTTGATGAAGAAGATAACCACATCATCAACAAAAACATAGTTGGAAGCTATGTGTATTACACATGTCCGTCACATCATCGATAACTTGGTTAATCAGGTAATATTGTTCATAGTGATACCAAAATTTAAAAATTGTTATTCATTATTGTGATCAACGAGGGTTTTAACCCGTGTACCACTGTGGAACGCGAGGTTTTACGTTAAGGACCAGCTTTGCAACGAAATGATAACCCAAGGACTATTTCTGTATAGTGTCATATAGGACTAACTTTGGAACAGAACGATAACCCAATGGCCATTTCCGTATATTTTTTACTCGAGAGTGGTGAAAGGACTAACTTTGCAATGGAACGATAACCCAATGAATATTTCTGTATAGTGTCGTTAAGGACTAACTTTGCAACGTAATGATAATGTAAGGACTATTTTTGTAAGTTTCTTACTCGGGTGTGGTGAAAATTTGTGTTGGGAATGGTGAGTACTGCTAAATGCTACAATATATTAATGTAGTATGTTTAGCATAGTGGTCCATAAGTGTAACCATATTTTTCATTTTTAGACTTTACCCATGCATGTCTGTAGAATATCTTAACACATATTGTGATGGATTTGGTTGAGAGTTTTAGAGAGAGAAAGATGTGGTTGGATGAACACTTAGAGAGAGAAACAAAAAAGAAATAGATTAAGAGGTGGTATATGAAAATGAACAACCAACACCCTCTCCATGTGTGGAGAGGGTATAAATACTCCTAGCTTAACCGTCCATGGGCTTATGTCATAGGCTTACTATGTATCTTTGGCCCGGTTAGCTTGCTAACATAACATATGTTTATTCTACGAGCTAAGAATATCTATATTGGTAGTGACTGATACTTTTTCATATTTCTAACAATCTCCCCCTAAGAGAGGTTACTCCAATTTACAAAAAAAACTTAAACCTAGAAAACTATGCTTATACTTTAGTCTTGAGCTCGTAGTCTTTAACTTCAATCATTAACTTGTGATATGTTGTAGTGATCTTTGACTTTTAGGCATTGACTTGTATTTGACTTGATATAATGTGATCTTGAACTTCTTAAGATCATCAACTAAGCATAATCTCTTTATATCATCTTGTACTCTTTCTATCTTGTGATCTTCTGACTTTGGACTGACATGCTCATACTTTTCTTGATATGATAACTTGAAAGGCTTTAAGGAGAGTTTATCTTGAATAGTTTTTAACTTTAAACACTTCGTTCGCCTCTCATGAAGGACAAAATAGTATAGAGTTAGCAGAATAGAAGGCTTGAAACTTGTACTGAGTTTCTTGACGTTTTTATAATTTGTCGGTTGAGTATGAGCATGCGGTTATGAATATTTAAGTCTGCTAGAACCAGGTACCTCTACTTCCATCTTTATATGTTCCTGAAATAATCAAGTTAGCAATAAGTCGGGGGGGACGAATTGAACTTTGTATTCGCCCATTTGTTGGTGTAACCTTCAAATCCGTGAGATCGACCTGTGATCATGGTAGATTCAATTTAAGAAGGAATCTCCTTGACAGGGATTTCCTGATGACGTATTAATTATTTCTATCACTTCTGTATTAGATTCATCTGACTCAACATTTCCTCAATGTTCAGAATATCTTAATGCAGACAGCACGGTATGAGTGAACCATCGAGTTACTATCTCACAGATTGATATAAAAATTAATTTGAAGAAAAAAAATTCAATCGGACGTTGTGTTGTCACTTGCCTAAATTGTTTTGTGGACTCATCGAAGAGTTTTAGCATTTTAAAATTCATTCATTCATTAATTAAGTATACTGGAAACCAGGTTTTGAATCTTTATTGATCGCGCCCATGTTTTTTCCAGTTTGTCCCCCAAAAGCTTGATTCGTATAGAATCACACAAGTCACCTACCAAGAGCTTGTTTGATGTTGGATCAAGTAGGATTTCCATCTTCACTGTGAATACATAAGTATCACTCGGATGTTCTGGTAAAATCACAAGGATAATGCGTAGGACTCTTAAATCATTACTTGTTTTCACATTGTGTGAGCAACAAATACATTTGAATAGTGTCCTAATGGGAGATTTATGGATGATCTCTTGGCTTTAGACTTAATAGTTCACTTTTGGTTTTAGTGTTAAGAGGCTGGAGCAGACTGCCACCTTTTCAATACCAACTAACTCGGAGTGAGAAGTTGATAGAAATATGTTTAATCTTTATGAGAAATGAAACAGAAATCTTTTAAGTGATTTTGAGTGACTATGGAGGGTTGTGCATTGCATCACTGGATCCATGATGTCAGTCTTCAATATCAGCAATCATCTTTGTGATTCTTAACAGCAGATGTATTGACCTGGTTTTTGCCTAAGTATAAGGAGGGCTTCTTTCCTTGCACCCTTTATCTTAACTTTTCTTTTTAATTCTTCACCCCCTTTAGTGCTTACCGAGACTTCATAACTAGTACCTTGATGGGTTTGTTCCAGTATTAGCTCCATCTCAGTCGGCACTTTCTCTTATTCTCACTTTTACTCCTTTTTTCATACCTAAGGACTACTACACTATCTAGTGGAATATCCCTGGGTTAGAATCACTCCGGGGTTTTGGTTGGATCATGGGAAATGAATACCTAAATTAACCACCTTTAATCAATAAAGTAAATTATTTCGTCGGTCCATTTGGTTTGTAGGGTCGGTGTCATATTGGTACTTCCATATTTCAGCCATCACTTAACCATTTGCTCTCCCTTTATATGTGCATCGAGTAATCGAAAGGGTTTAACACATATTTGGTATAACGTACACTAGAGATCATAAAAATCACATTATTAGCCATATATTTTAATTACATTTTTTCCCTTTATCAAAAATGTTAAATCTATTGATATTTTGGATATCATTTGATTCAAATATTCATAGTTTCAGGGAAAAATGTCCAATTATTAACAAGCCGATAATTGGAACATTTTAATGCTCCCCCTCAAATTATGATGGTATTATATGGTGTTTGAGTATGTTAATTTGAAATTTTTTGAATTTACTTAGAAATTCTTGAAAATTCATAATCAAACACTATATATGCCTACTTTTAAGTCTACACTACATATATACATATTCACAAGTTTATGAAATATATGAAATGACCTTATGATGACGAACACAATATGACAAAGTCATATTGTTCGTTGAAGTAGCCGTGTTGATGTGTTGGAGGTCAGTCTCCATAATGCCTTCCACAAATATTCTTTTCAAGACTCTCATCTACCTTATTTCTTTTAAACTTCTTGTCAATCGCCTTTGATCATGTATATTTAGCTCTTTTATTCTCAATGTTACTCCATCTTTGCTTTGGCAGGTACTCCATTCAGATATTCTTTATTATGTCATCCGGCGATGTTCAAAGCCCAGTTAATGTCCTATCACTAAACTTGTAAAGTTCATCTGATCGCATCAACCTGTTTCTTCCATTGTTGTCAACATAAATGAATCCTTGAGGGTCTCGGTATGGAGTGTACGGGTCTCTTTTTCTGATGCTGGATATGGTATTTGTGGTCATGGTGAGTTGATATTTTTTTGGTAACTTTCAACTCCAAGTTGAAGATCTTTGACTCACTTATGATAACCAAGCTTTTAGTGACATTCTTAAAGTATTGCGAAGTCTGGAAAACGTCATTTTTTTTTCATTCACCTCCCCCCGAGGATTGTAGCTGATTCTGAACAACAAGGAGAAGCATGTCTTCGACATCATTGATACGAAGATGTGGAGAGTCGCCTTCCTTGAATCTGTAAAGGATGTTATCGGCTCTTCTTACAACAATCTCTTTCAGATACCCATACCCATGTTTCCTTATTACCTCGACCTGAGTAACCGCTAAAATACGTTTCATGTAATATACATCATGTCTTGATTGCAGGCCTCGTGCATATGCATAGAAGGTCTTACATTATTTTCTCCAATGAGAAATACCATATAGTACATGTAAATCATAGGCGACTTTAATCGGAACTCATATATTTAGAACCATAACTTCAATGCCTGGAAGATCATATAGAGCAGCCTTTGTCTTTGTGAGAGAATTCGTGTAGGTCATTGTCAAAATACCTCCTTGTAGATACTTGAGATCGTTGTTGAAGAAGTAATCAACATGTACTTTTTGACAATTTCTACTCATAACTAAAGGTAGGGGTTTGGTAAGATCAAATGGATAGTCATCGCCTTCTGGATTCTCCCAATCAAGTTTTTCTGAAAGAGCCTTGTAGCATTCTTCAAAATCATATTCCAACTCAGTATAATTGGAACGTGTGCCTTTAAGAAGTCTGAATGTTGGTCCTAACAGTGTTTCTTGAGTAAGATTGTTGATTTTCAGGCCATTTATGATGAATGCTGAGAAGTCTATTAGAGTGCTCATCAATTCATCAAAGGTCTTTAATGGTTTTTCAGCAGATGAGGCAAGAGTCATTAACCAGTACTGATTTTGTCCTTGTTGTGGAGTCTTGTCAACATTTGAATCAGGATCAGTAGGTTCTTGAGGGTGTGTAGGTTTGGTGAACCAGTCACGTTTAGATGCAACCTTCTCCTTGGGTTCCACATCATCATTACCCAGGTTCTCCTCTTGATCATATGGCATGTCTAAATCTGCAACCTCAAACTCCGGTTCCTCTGATTGAATAGAGTTTCTAAAAGATTTTAATTCAGACTTGTCGCCTTTAGATGAGCCAGACTGTGATTCTTTAGCTTTAGGACCTTTTGCTGATTCTGCATCCTTGCTAGTCTTCCTCTTCTTCAACCCTCGGTCTGATCCAGTGAAAGGGTCTTCATCTTTATCTTTATCTTTGCGGCTTCTCTTTAACAGATACACTTTATCATAAGTAGAGAAGAAATTGTTGTCGAGTTCATAAGACTTTTTTAATCCTTCATAGCAATCTCTGTGTACACTTTATCATAAGTAGAGAAGAAATTGTTGTCGAGTTCATAAGACTTTTTTAATCCTTCATAGCAATCTCTGTGTTTAGTAGCTGCTAGATATAATTCACTTTAATCCATTTTGTCGATTAGAATCTTCTTCAACTCAAATTCTGTAAGCATTGCAGCAGCCTCATATAAAGATTATAGTTGAGAAGACTCCTTGGCTAGAACAACATGTTCAAGTGACTCATTAATCATGTTGGATCTCTGGAGGAGCAACGTTAGACATTTCCTGTGGCAGAATTTGAGGAAGTTATATCTTGACTTGCTTAGTGATCCTTGCAGTGAGTAATGCCGAGAGGAAGTTTATGAATTCATCTCTGGTTGCTCCTAGCTTTGCATCTAGATGTTCATCAACTAAAGCCATCACTTGAGTGTGAGAGGATCCTTTTTGAGCTCAGCAACTTCTTGTTCCAATGTTGTGACTCTGTTGAATTGGAATAATGATGCGAATTCAGGAAGTGTAGATGGAGGAATTGTAGCTTTAGTTGTTGGTGGTGGTGTGGATGTTGATTGTTATGGTGGAGGAGTGAAGAACGATAAAGATTGTGGGATGACGGTGGAGAATACTGGTGAAGAATTAGAGTTAACCGAGACAGGTACTGTAAGTAGTTTGGGTGTTTGTCGGCTTGGTACTTCATGATGGACGTGAACATCCATTGGAGAAACAAGTTCTGCATCAGTATGAGTGATAAGTGCTAAAACACACATCATTTATAACCCGTAAAACACTATTAATTAGACTAAACATGCTAAAATATGGATAATTATCTTGCAAATATGTTTGTTTGGTATTTTTATGTCTTGCAGGTAAAAGGATTGAAAACGAAGATTTGAAAACGGAGCAAAAACGGGTAATTACGGTTTCGTCGCAATCAAGAGTGCTTAATATCCAAAATCAAGACGAAGTCATGAATATTTTCCGAGCATGCCATTAGAAAGAGAGCGAGAAAATGAGTCCAACGGTGCCTTCGGATTTGATTTGGCCAGCCCGTAACATATTTTATGAGCCGGGCCAGCCCAATCTATTAAAAGCCCATCAATTATCAAAGGCCTAAATTTTAATCTGAATAATATTGAGGATGACGTCGGTTGACATCGGATCACATGCCAAGAAATTAATTATCACCTGGTCACATGAGTGTCCACTATGTGATGGAAGGGCCAGTAATGTATCGACACGTGGCGGGGAATTTTCTAATTCATTTCAAGTTCTAAATGTTTATGATCCAACGAGTAAAATTGCTGCGTTTGTCTGAAGCTTTCACAATGGCCACGTATCACTAGATCAACGGTTGGATCAGTCCTGCAATATTCATTGATCCGAGGCTACACAAATTCGAGGCAATGATTGGTTGATTTATGTGGTGATGATTGGGTGAAATTTACATAAACGCCCCCTGCTCACCTATATATACAACCCGCTTCCCATAAGTTGATGAACATCTAGGAAATTTTAGTTTTTAGTTTAGCTTTTCAGTTTTTAAAAATTAGCTTATTTCTCATTTCTGTCTAATTGTTCTCAGCTCATTTGCAAGCTTATTTAGATTTTGTAATAAAAGTATTGTGAACTTAATGGAGATCTTGTTTTGCTTATTTGAGTTGCTTTTTTGTTATTTTCTTAACTTCGCGAACGAGCTTATTAAATAAGCTATTTTCATCAGTTTATTATCTCATCTTATTCTTTCAAAACTTCTTAAAAACCTTTAGAATGACTCCTATAAGCTATCCTCCAGCTTTTTCAGTATTCTTTCTTACAGATTTTTTAAAGATCTTTTTTTCATAGTAGAATAAGCTAGTGTTGTATTGTGTATAAGGACTCCCCAAAAATTAGCCTGTGATAAGCTCAAAAATAGCTTATTGTTATGCTTGTTTCGTTTTTGTTTAATTAGTAGCTCATAATTACTGATATAATAAGTCTCTAAAAAGTTTAATTGGTTTTAGGCGTGCTTATATTACTAGATTGAATTTTTTAGAGTTTAAGTTATTCGATTTGTCATTTGATACATTAATGTGTCTATTACTTATTCACAGTCCTTGTCGCTGTTTTTACGTAGCTTATTGATTAGTTTTAAGCTTATCTAGTTTGGTAATTTGCTTGTTTAGTCATTTATTTTGTGGATTTCGTATTCATAATTAAGGTTTGTGGTTAAAGGAACTTATCTAGTCATTCTTTTATTAGTTGCTAATTTCGTTATGCTATTTGCTTAATCTGGTTTGCTTATTAAGTTCTTGTAAGGTTTTCTTCTCGTTTTTTTAGTGATTAGTGCTTATAGAAGTTTAAGTATCGTTTATGATTTGTAAGAAACATCATGCTTGTTGCTTTTTAGTTGTTCATTCAATTAAGATCATAACTTATTACTGTATTGGCTTATTCATGTTAGCTTATCTGAATCGTGTTGTTGCTATATAGGAGCTATTTTTAGTTTTATAAGTTAGTCTTGCGTATGAATTAATTTTGGAACTTTCATTTAATTTTTGTGTGGGCCGTGTGTGGAAATTGAATTATTGGACCACTTGTTTGGTTTTAAATGAAAACAGTTAACCACTTTGAAAATGAAATAAATTTTTGTGTTAACAGTTAATGATTTATTTATGTATTTTGACTTTTTGGATCCGGTCAACTCATGAGGCGCGGAGCTTACGGGCATATTTAGCTAGACCGAATTTGATTATTTGCTTTAGCTAAATAAGTCGGGTGGTATTCGTTTAATTGCGGGTCTCCAATTCAGTTCCATTTTCTAATCCTTTTTCAATACTTAGAGTAGATTTATTTTATCGTTAAATGCTATGTTTGTTAAATTGTATTTCGTTATGAGTAGTGAGTAGTTTACTTGTGTTTGCTAAGTGATTAGTGATTTGGAATTTAAGTGCGGTTTTAAAAAGGTTTAATAAATTAATAGTCATTAGAATTTTCCAATTTACATACCGTCATTTACTTTTAATGCAATTTAAATACTTGTCATTTATTTTAAAAAGCATTTTACTTTACTTGTCATTTAATTTCTTGAAACTTGTTTTCTAAGGATTTTAATTCGTTAAACCTAAGCCCGCACTTAAGGAACATTTCACGTCACTTAGCAAGCATATTTGTCATTTATATCTTTTAGATCAATTTTAGTATAACCTTGTAGTTTTAAATCTTAGAATTAATATTAGTTTAAAAATAGTTTAAAACCAAAACCAAAAACTTTTATGACAATCAAGCTCGATTTACAACTTGAACGTAGATTTCCATTCACCTCTCGCCGAGAAAAACGATACCCGTGTTGATTACTTTTTATTCTTTCCTAAGAATAATTTGTATGATACTTAGCTTGCGTATACGTATATGTATTTTCTATAGATATATATTATATATCTGAGGGTTTTATTTGATAAACGCGTGTAACAACGAACAACATCAAAATGGCGCCGCTGCCAGGGGGAGGTGTAGCGATTTTTACGGGATTGTTCGTGTTCGAGCCTTGAAGATCCTTTCTTCGGAAAGTTTATTTTTTCTTATAAAAAATATAAAAAATCCAAAAATATTTTTCTTCTTATTTTTATTTATTTTCTTATGTATTGTTTCAAAATCTAAAAATATTCTCCTTTACCCTCTTATCCGCTTAATTCTTTCATCTTATCCTCTATATTGTTTAATTCTTATGACGTCATTCAACCAACGCGAGTGTGGGGGTGTGGACAACCATGTCATAGCTTCTATTGTTATCTATGTACGTGCCAACAGTGTGGTGTTAATCTTCTAGATGGAACTTGTTTAAATTGCACTTATGGCGATGGAAAGCCTGTCACTTGTTGTGGTTGTGAATGCCCGTTAAAAGGTGGATTTTGTTCGTTTTGCGCATCGAGAAATGAAAATTCATTCGCTTATGATTCAAATTCGAATTATTTCAATAATGATCAAAAATTTTCTGACTACACTCCACAACTCCAGTACGAGACATACTTGTGCGAGGTATGTGGAAACAATTCTCATTATGGCTATGATTGTCCACAACGATTCTCGCTTGTCTATGAGCAGGAATCATGTTACAATCAAAACTATAATGATAATTATTATTCACATAATTCACCAAGTTTTCTTTGTTGTGATAATTGCGGGGGTCCTCACAAGACTTTCCAGTGTCAACCGATGAACCAAAATTTCAATTATTCTAATTCTTTCGGTCTTGACCAAATTCAACCCTCGCAATTTTATACCTTTCAACTTCTTGAAATCGAGAGGATTAATAAAGAGGAGAGTTTTAAAAAGAAAGATATGAGCATAGAAGAAATAATGAGTGAGAAGCGGTTGATTGATGACGAAATTAATGATATCACGAATGATTTGAGTTATAAAAGATTTCAAGGTGAGAAGATTGATGATGAATATGAAAGAAATTGTGAGATTAAAATTAAACAACTCTTGCAAGATTATAGTGGTTTGGACATCGAGATGTGAAAAAAGGAGCGCGTTTTAATGGAAGAAAAGTATCTTGCTGCTTCACAACGTATTAAATCTATTTGTAATGACGAGGATGATTATATTCCTTTGAGAGATATTATTGCTCGATATTCTTCATCTATTGTTACCACATCTTCCCATCCTGTCTTACCGACTAGAGAACCCGAGGACTCTCTCATACTGGGGGACGAGCATCTTGACACTATTCCTAAAAAGGAATCGGACGAATTAATAAAGTCTAGTGTTGAGAACCTTGTCCCAATCCCAAGTGAGTCCGAGGATTTTTCCGATAATGGAAGTGATTGTGATGTGCTCGAGTGTAATGAAACTTCTCCGACTTTTACAACTTTCTCGAATCCTCTCTTTGATTCAAACGACGATTTCACCTCTAGTGATGACGAGTCACTTTCTGATGAGGACGTTCCGATGGAAAATTTCAAAATTTATTCGAACCCTCTTTTTGATGATGAAGAAATCATTTCTCCAAAGATTGATCCGCATTATTTCAATGCCGAGTCTAATCTTATCGAATCTTTGCTTAACCGTGATATTTTAATTGATTCTTCACCTAAGTTTGATTATCTTCTCGAGGAGTTCTCCGGTGAACTCGCTCATATCGATCCAATTCCACCGGGAATTGAGAAAGCCGACTTTGATCTAGAGGAAGAAATCCGTCTTGTTGAGAATTTGTTGTATGATAATTCATCTCCACGACCGCCGGAAGAACTTAATTTGGAAATTTCTGATACGATTCTTGAGTCTCTCTCTCCATCTCATATCCTAGTTGAGGATAGTGACTCTCATATGGAGGAGATCGACTTATTTCTTGCTACAAATGACTCGATGCCACCGGGCATTGAGGATGACGATTATGACTCGGAAGGGGATATTTGTTTTCTTGAAGAATTGCTTAATAATGATTCCCTTTCCCTTCCAAAAAATAAGTCATCTAACCTTAATCATTTTAATGATCCGTAATCTCCTTGTCCTCCTCCGGAACCACCGGATGTTGAGATTTGGTTTGATTTTGGGCCCGATACGGGTGTTGTGACTACCAAAGTGGTGAAGGGTATTTCTGAACATTATGTTCTTATGCCTAATATTTTGCCCACCCTTCCCACCTTTGATCCGGATTTGGACTTCACTCCTTCTTACGATTCCCTTGGATCCGGAAACAAGATTTTCGATCCAGGGATATTCATTGAAGTCCAATCCGAGAGACTTTTATCACGGGATGAATTTTCTATCTCATTCATCCATGATCCTCTTTCTCTAGTGTTTGACACTTTGATTCTGTTTTCGCCCGAAAACGAGGACAAAGTGTTCAATCCTGGTATTCTCATTTCTCCTCTCTTATCTCATTGGGGCGAAATCATTTCTAATTTTTCTAAGAGCCCGATGATGATTTCTGGAGGGGACATTCCTCATTTGGATGTCACGTTTCTCTATTTCTATCCTCCTTGACCAGCTCAAGTATGGGGGATCGAGTCAGGCTCAAGACTCGGTTAACAAAAACAAGCACTTCTCGAGAGGCAACCCGTGTCTTTTCTTCTTTCTATTTTCTTTATTAATAAGTGAGTTTGTTATTTTATAGCCCAAGTGTGGGGGCGTGTTTCTTTCTATGGTATGTGGTTTCATTTTTATAGGATTCCTTAAGATCATGAAGACCCGTGCTTGTTTTCAATCCTCCAATCATCTGGTTTTCGATCTTTTGCTTATTATGGAATCCTTAATCCTGATCATGTATATTATTGTGTTTCCCCTTTCACACTTGGAATTTTTTTGAATTTGCCTTTTTCATTCCTAAGTGTGGGGGTAAAACCCGACATTTTTGAACATTGAGGCCAATGTTCCATTCTAAGTGTGGGGGGGATTTCTATCGAAATGTGATCTTACCTGTGCCTTACTGTGTCCTTCGCAACCCCGTTTTGACCAAAATTTTAAAAAATTAAAAATTTGTGTGTAGAAAAATGTTGAAAAATATAAATAGTTAGTTGGATAAAAAAAATAATAATAAGTGTTTTGACACGAATGTAGGTTTTCCATTGGTGGGAATGAAAAGTAAATTTTGACCCGACCGGTTTTATATCTTAGCTTTCTCCTTAACTATAAATAGATCGATTTTTGCTAATCTTTTATACAATGAGCTATAAAACGCAAGTCTAGCTTTAAAAAGTCAAGATTTTGCAAGTTCCTATAATTGATTTTAAATATGCGAAGATCGATTTATCAGAGTTGAGATTGTTGCCAGTCTATGTGACTTGTTAAAGTGCTGATCTGAATTCGTTAGGCTAAGTATTCACGAGTTTCTTTATTAGAAATTTTAAATTGTGAAGAACAAGAGAAGATAGAGTAGAGTATAAGTTTTGATGCAAAATATAGAATAGTTGGATTTCTTTAAGGCTCATAAAGGTTAATTGTGGCTTTTTGCTCCCATCAGCTTAATAAACGTTATATAATTGTTGAATAAGTAAAGTTTCTTTAGGTTTTTGCGATTCTTAGTTTAAATCACTTCGTAGAGATTCCTTCTGGTGAAAGTAAGGTACACATCGAGGTTTTGTCAGTGTTGTGGGGAAATAGACTCCTCGACTATGGTCGGCTCGCATACCGATGTGGCGTTTGTTAAAAGACCACAGGACTTGAAATTTGGCTATAATAATAATAATTATGTAATAAACCAAAGCCGAAATAAGACTTCTGGATCATGGTCGGCTCGCATACCGATGTGACAGTCGTTTAAAGGGTGGAGGTAATAATAATAAAAAAAACTATGGGCTGATAAACATTTACTGCCTCTTGCCGGCTCACAACCGATGTGACAGTCTTCAAAATAAGGCACATAGTTATAATAATCCGAGACTGATAAAAGTTTGTTGCATCTTGCCGGCTCACAACCGATGTTGCAGCCTTCTAAAGGACCGAGGTTTAATAATGTTGCAATAATAATAATAATAAAGCCAAATTTCGACTCCGGGGTTATCTAAATAAAGCCTCCGTCTCTGGACTCGTAGTTGAGTTGTTTCGGATGAAATAAAAAGGATAACCCCTAAATCATGTGAATTTAGAACCTTAATGTGGACTTTATTTTCACCACATCGTCTCTTTAGGAAAGGATTTCAAACTATTAATGGTCTAAACCGGGTTTACTTTATTAATAAGGACATAATTTATTTGTCACTAATAATAATAATAAAATCCTTAGAGGAAATTAGGAATAAGAGAGGAAAAGTAAGTACACAATTAGCTTTTATGAGTAGTGTTAGCATTATAACTTGTATTTTACAATGATCTTGTTTTTAAGCTTGGCTTGGAGAGGTAAAAGTCGGGGACGATGAATTTATCCATTTGGACACTTTTTGTGCTTTTTGTTCCGTGATCCTCAAAGTTATCAAAGAATAATGAAAGCAATACATTATGTCACACATGAATAAGTTGTAAGTAGGAAATTAGGAAAATCATAAAAAATGGAAAAATCTTTGAAAATGGGAAAGCGGGGTGTTTTAAAACTTGTGATATCTTAACTTTCTCCACAAAAGACTTTGCTACTTTTCAAAGGATTAGTTTGGGGAGGTTTTGGAGTATTTGGTTTTAGAGCATATAACATTGCGTGAGGACACGGCAATCACTTAGTTTGGGGAATTTTGATATGTGAGAAATCACATATCCATTTTATACTAAAAATAACCCTTAAATGATCAAATAATGCAAATTGTGCTTGTATATTGTTTGTTTTGTCATTTGTGATGTGTAGGGACGGATATTGCAAATATCACAAGAAAAGAGCCAAAACCGGGCAAAAACGAACACGAGAACGGATAGAGTGCACAAGAGCCAGAAGTTTTCTAGCAAAAGGTCAACAAAAAGTCAACCATGGTCAAGCTTTGGTCAACCACAAAAAGACAAAACCTTCAAAATACCAAAAGAGCCCTTATTGTTAAGTCTATTTCACTAAAAGTCCAAAAACCATAACACCGTTAGTCCCTTGTTAACTAAATAACTAACGGTCGTTAAGTCCCTAAATTAACTAAAACCTGTTAACCTATTACCTGAGCCCAACACCAAATCCCTAAGCCCAATGCCCTTTTTATTAACCCGAGCTCAGTCAAACTTATCAAACGAGAAAGAAAAGGGCGCGAATGGGTGTTACTATTCACCCATCGTCCCCAATTTACCCAGCTCAAAAATTACCCAATTAAAATGCAATTACCCACTCGTCCAACGTGGCCTTGAAGATTCCAAGTACCAAGTGACAAATCAGCAACAAAAACGTCACTCCTTGGCTTTGATTGGTCAAGCTTACAAAAGGGAATGACACGTGGGTTTCAAACAAACACACTTAGAAGGGAATTTTACACTGAAAACAAGTACAAAAGAAGCACACAGCTCCAAAGAACTTGGATTGCCAGCGTGGCAATCCGTGTGCTCAATTTCCATCCAACGGCTAAGATTGATCATCCAATGATTGCAAGGAATGAAAGGTCAAGATTAGAAGATCAAGAGGAGCGTGTACAGGCCTAGAAGCTTCCCACTCCTCCTATAAATAGAGCTCTCCTCACTCACAGTTTGGATGGAGCTTTTTAGTGTAGCTTTAGAATAGTTTTAGCTTATGTATTGTTTTTAACTTCTGTTTTTAATTCATGTAATTTCCTTTTAAATCCTATACTCAGCTTCATTATTAATAAAAGTTTAAGTTTCTTATTGAGCATTTGATTTTTCATTAGTTTTACTTTCATACAAAATGGTTAAATAAGCTCTACTGTTTCATAAGCTCATATTGGATGGCTGCTCTGAGTTTTAAAGTAGGTATTAGTGCTTGATGGTCAAGTGTTAGGATTAGACTATGATTTTTGGATTAAGCTTAAGCTAAAAGCTTAAGCTGTTGTTATAAGCTCTATTGTGAGCAATCACATCTGTTTAGCTGAGGTGGAGGTACACTTTCCTTTACATTTCTATGCTCTTGTTGTCATTTCAAATTCTAGTCTTAATATTTGCATAGTAGCTTAATTCTGCTTATTACTTGCTTATTTCTGGTTAGTATAGCTTATTGATGCTTATTTTAGTTGTTAATGCTTAATTTGTTTGATTGTTAGATTTAAATTCTAGTTTTCATATATCTGTTATAAATCTGTCATAAAAATCCAAAAATATTAGCATAGTCTAGTAGATTATTGATTTGGCTTATTTGCTTATTGAAAAGTGATTATTAGGTCTATTAGAAGCTTTTTAATATCTGGTATTTGCAGTTTGTTCCTTAACTTTCAATTTCATAAGCTGAAAATGGGATTTAAAGTTTTAAAGGGGTGTTTGGCTTATGGCAGTACTAACTTAAGTTAGTACTGTCCATAGCCTTTTGGTCTTTTAAATCAATTTCAAATTTCATATTTGAGTTTATGGAACTAAGTCTTAAGGTCCTTATAGGTTAAATCTGTCTTTAATCAAGTTTGTTAGAGGTTTTTGAAATCTGTTGGAATTAGTTCAGATCCTAGTACATTTTAAGCTCAAGTTGTTTCTAGCTGAATTAGTCTCTCAATTTGCATTAAGTTTTGGTGTTTTAAAGTAGTAGAAACTAGATCATTAGCCTGCACAAGTTTGATTTGAGTCTTGATTTTAAAAATTGCAAACTGCATCAGTAGGGTAATATAGACAAATAGCCTAGTTTAAGCTTAATTTTCAGATGGTAAAAGTAGTTATTAGGCCTTGAATTTTGGAGCACAAGTAGTCCTTAGGTTGAATTAGATCTGTTTCAGCTTATTTTATAAAAAGTAGCTTAATTAGTCATCTGTCTTTAGCTTCAAAATTTGCATTTTGTCTTTTTCATTAAATCTTAAAAAAACCAAAAATATTTAAGTCTGTCTGCATCAGCTTTTTCTACTAGCCTTTTATTAGCTTATTTGATTTTCAAATTAGTTTTCAAAAGCTGTTTTATTTAGTTTGGAGGTCAAGCTTTAAGAAGGTATAGGGCTTATTGCCACAAGGTTCCTTTAGCTTAGTTAAAAATAAGCCCAAAGTTAGCTGTTTGTCTGTTTGGTTTTCAGTTTTAAGAAAAAGTGCTTAATCACTTTTTCAGCTTATGGCTTATTCTACTTGCTCATTTCTAGCTCAGTTTAGCTTATTAGGTTAGTTTTAGGGTAGTGATAGCTTATTTGGTTCTAGCTTTAGCTTATTTCAGTTTTTAGCTTATTAAGTTTTGTTACAAAGCAAAAAAAAAATAGTTAAGTCATTTCTGTCAGTTTGTTTAAGCTTTTTTCTAGCTTATTTCATATTTTGAAAAAAAATTGTTTTATAAAAGTTCTTAGTTTTCAGCTGTTCTATAACTTTGTTTTAAAAAGTTTTGCAAAATAAAAAAAGGGAACGAAGGAAGTCATGGGTGAGCAAGGCTCGAACCCATGACCTCAACCTCATTCAACCTTTTATAAACCTCAACACCACACACACTCACCACTGCGCCCTTTGGACTTTTACGTCCTAAGGTACACTCTTTTTACTTTTAACACATTTTTGAGTTTTTGTTATAAAAAGCACTTCGTGTGCTATTTAACTTTTTCTCGGCTTATTAAATTTACCTTTTTAGGTTTTTATAATTTTCCTGCATTCTTTCTTACCTTAGCTACTTTTAGTAATTTTTTTTAATTTTTAATTCAAAATTCGGTATTTTTAATCATATATTTTTATTAAAAACTTTAAAAATTCATAAAAAATAGAAAAATGATCAAAAAATAAAATTCTTTTTTATAAAATTTTCTTTTATTATATTTTTGGCTTAGGATTTAAATTTACTCTCGTAGAGTTAAAATTTTATAATTTCATTTTTTAAAGAACGGAATTTGATCCCCGTTCTTGTTTTCTTCGTTTTTAACTTTAATCGCTCCCGGTTTAGGTTTGCCTTAGCCTTTTCTTATAGTTAGGATTATGAAAAGTTTAAAAATCATTTTAGGATCAATTTTTGATAATCGTTTTTATGCTTATTTGTTTTGTTTTGAATGTTTTATGTGTTTTTAATTGTAGAATTAGAAAACCAATTCAAAAAGTTTGAAATCAATTCAAATCGTTGTCCAAATTAAAACGAGGTCTCAATTTCATAATTCTTAGGGTATGAACGACCCGGTGAACCCTTACCGGAAAACGTACGATATTTTTGTGTGAATTTTCCTTTTTACCTTTTTCCTATAGGGTAATTTTTGAATTTCTTATACTTTGATATTATTACGTGTATTATAATTTGAGAACATCATACCTCTTCGATCCGACACCATCCGGTTGGTGCAAAACGAATGCTAATTCCACGGACTTCGGTTCGAGGATCCAATCCAACACCTCAAGGATTTCTTAAAACTAATGGACTCACTTGACCTTGATGGTGAAAATAGGGAAAGAACGCGCTTGCGTTTATTTCAATTTTCCCTTCGCGATCAAGCTAGCAATTGGCTGCAAGCAATATGGCTTAGAACGTCCCTCTCCAGCAAAAACTACCGCAATTAAAATCCTGATTCCAACAACATCAATGAGAATCTTAATCAGAAGCATTGGACTCGTTTTCAGGACTTACTGTAAAAAGTCCCACATCATGGAATCGACCTTGGGCTTCAGTCAAAATTTTTTATGACCATGTCCCTACCCGTCATCAAACGAAACCATTGACTAATCGTCGGTGGTAAGCCTTCCGTGACTGAAAAACGCCGAAAGAAATCCATAGTGCATTATAAGAGGACCTAGACCCCTATGAACAACGAAAAGTTGGAACGACCCAAGGAATTTCCTCTAAGCCGGCCGAGGCAACGCTTCGCCTCTAAGATGATCCCGAGTACATCCCCGAATCACCGTATTTAATCGAGCTTGAAAAAATCAAGTCCCGAACGCTTGATCGAAGCGCTCGACCTTTGCGTAACATTCCGACATAACCTACTCCAAGAGAACCAAGTCCACTACCCTCATGTGAAACTATAGTGGTCCCACGACACTCAGTATTGTCAAGGAAGATCCCAAACAAGCCTTTTGTTGAATACGCATCCTCGCGACCGATAAGCGGGCGATAAGTGGATTACTTGTTTAAGCCCGAGGAAAACAATCTTTGGTAGGACACCTAAAATCCGTCCATGGAGAAGTTCCCCCGAAAACCTTAGGTGAGAAGACAACCCAAAAAATACTCAAACAAATTTTTTCAAAACCCACCTAAACCAAGATTCCCAACCCAACGGATTATCAATCCCAAACTGTTTCCCTTTCAACAACCGAACTCAAAATCTTTTAACAATCAATCAAATCTTGAAGGGATTGGTAATCCAAATTTCCATGGGCAATCTTCAAGACGCTAGAACTGTCCAATTTGAAGCCGATTTCAAACAACAAATAAAGTGATATCTGACCACCCAAGATTTCGACCTGGAGTAGAGCCATCATTGATCGAATAGCAGGAGCCTTACCTAGCGATACAGTCAAGAACCCAAAATTAGTGCCTTCCCTTAGGTTTGTCTGATCGTTAGTCTTACCCCTAATATTGACTCACAATGCTCCCAAGACCAGGTCCAAGGTTCAAACAACAACCATCACAAATCCATTCCGAGAAACAAAAGCGACCCTAGATGAAAAAATGCACAAAGAAACTGAGAAAGAAGAAAAGGACAGTCTGGAAAATATCCATGTCAACCCCTCTACACCGCCCAATCTGTTAGTTGCATTCATTACCGAAAAAGTCCTTAAAATTTAATTCGTTCTTTGAAGCACTCGGATTGGTTCCTCGATCATCTAACACCGAGGTCATTTGCACAAAGGGGGACGATGGAGAAGTCATGTTTATTGAGTTAATTAGAAAGAATGATGACTCTAGCGAAGGAGAACCTGAAGAGGAAGGGAGTACTACAACCGAAGGGGTAGGAGCAGAATACTTTGACATATTCCCATCTAGGAGTGAACTCGCATATCACAAGTATCTCATGTGTAGCCCAATCCCTTCGATAGTTCTAAGGAATCCCATCATCACAGAAGGGTGCCTATCTGATAATGCTCCAAATATACATAAAATATCCCTCGAAAATACATTAAATATATATGTTAACGCATGAAATATTGCAAAGTTTGCTTGTTTGTTGTGTAATACTCATATCAGGACCAAAAATGAAGAAAAAATGTACTTACGTGCCAAAAGAATTCCCGTTAAAAATATTAACACTAAACGGACGTAATATTGAATAATCTAGAATACAAAATTAAGAGGAGTTAAATGGATTTTGAAGCAAAGTGTTCGACGAGCGCCAAGTACTATCAAGACGAAGTAAATGCTATATTTAATTACTACCTGAAAGTGAGCGGCGCATAATTTACCCTTATGCGACGCCACTTTCGCTCCAGTCGGTTTACTTGACCCAAGTAAGTCATAAATGAATGCAATGATTGTGCAACCTTTCACTCCCTAAATTCTAGCAACTGATGCACCATCCTCAAGTAGTACACTGTACTTTAATCAAGTACGCCGCACTTTTGCCCCTTTTATAAAGAGAAAATAGTTTTTTTAAGAAGGAGAAAACACCAAAACACCACCAAACCCAACTCTTGAACTTTAAATTTGACACGCATTTTGAAAAATGTGGAATTATTCCTTAATGAATCATAGTAGTCAAAAATCCTTGCTATTGACCGTAATTTTTTAATTCGTACATTAAAATAAAAAAAACCAAAAAGAATTATTTGATAGCTTGCTTATTTAAATTTCTAAATGCCTTTGTATATCGCTTATTTACTAAGTGTTGCTTATTTGACTTTGATATAATGCAAAATGAAAACTTAAAAAGAATTGAAAAACTTTATTTGATGTTAAATATGCTTAAGAACTTAAAATTTGCTATGTTTAATAAATATTTAGAATATAATAAAAATAATAAACATAAAAATGCTGAAATTGAAAATTTTAAAAGACCTAAAACTCATAAAGTACGCCGCACTTTTTATAAAGTGCGCCGCACTTTCTTGGCTGAAACTAAACAGGATGCTTGTTTCTTTGTTTTTGAACGAAAATTGCTTAAACTTAATGCTATCTGTTTATTGATATTATGTAAATGTAAAAAGGTATTATTTTTTTAACTAACCCACTAATGTTTGTTTTGAAGTTGTCTTATTTTATAAGAGTTATGGATCTAAATTTGAGTCTTGGAAAATTTTTCTTAGGAGAGGACGTTGTTGTAATCTCGAGTGATAAAGTTGAAGGATCTGGAGACTGGAACTCTACGGAATTTCAAGACACTACTAACAGTAGGCAAAATAAAGCTATGGTTTTCTATCAGATGGATACCGAAGAGGTTAGCGATAGATTCGTGGCTCCTTGTTTTGTCAATGGGCTGGAGGCTTATGATGGTGAGATTAATCTAGGAGTAGAGGAGAATATGATCTCAAATGAGTATGCAGTAAAGCTATGCTGGGAGCATGAAGTCAAAAGAGGAAACAAAGTGGTCAAAAAGGAACTCATTGTTGCACTCAGAGGTGAAATCTACTTTGTAAAATTCATTATCAACCCAGAAGAAGATGATGTTGAACCTGGGGTGATTTTTGGTAGATCATTCTTACGCTTGACCAAGGCAATTACTGATTTCGAGGCTAGAATCATCACTATATACCCCGATATTGATCCATTCATGGAAGAAACCGAAGAAGAAGGAAAGAGCAAAGATGATTGGGACCATTTGCTTAATTTTAACATAGATGATATACCACTATTGGGTGAAGAAGGACTTCCGCCATTCATATGCAAGACGGGGAAGAGTAGCCGTAATAAGAAGCGGGCAACAGAAAACCTTAACTTTTTCTATCAAGATATAGGAATCGCGAAAACCTAAATAGAAATCGTCTATCGAAATAATGAGGAACATCTTCAAGCATCTGGAGAGCATTTAACCCAAGAAGAACATCTAAAAAAGCAATAGCAACTAAGAATGATTCGAAAAGTTTGCATTTATTAGAGAAGAAATTCATAATAAGTCAAGATCATGGCTTATAATGACAATTTAAGAATAAAATCATTTGTATAAATCTATAATGGATTACATTTGATGTACGGAATTTAATTCGATATATGATAATTATTAATATCAAGTTATTATGATAAGCAAAAATTATGTTTAGATTATGAAAGTTGCAAAACAAGTTTTGTAATATATAAAAAAATATTTAATATATATGAAAAAGGGAAAGTACGTCGCACTTCTGGGAAGTGCGCCGCACTTTTGAGCGAGTTTTCTTAGATAAAACTTGCCAAACACAATTTTAACCCATTAAAAAAACTCACACACACACTCACCAAAACCATCGGGGTTCTAACAAAAACAGAGAAAAAGTTTTTAAAGATCAATCTACCAAGTTTGTAATCATGCCTAGGGTATGTTTATTTCGTTCTTTAACTTGTTTATTATCAATTTGTTTTAAATTGCTTATCATTTAGGGTTCATAATAATTAAATTAGGAAAATTTAAATCCATGTTTTATATGAACAATTGACTCTTTGAATTAGGATATTTAGAAGTTATTTGATGCATGCATGCATGATATGGATTAATCTAAAAAAACACTGTTCATATTATGAATTTACATTTAAATAAATTGTTTAAAGATCATAAAAAATTTCATCAGCCCAAAATCGCCGCACTTTGCCCATTTTCCAAGAAGTACGCCGCACTTCAGGGAAGTGCGCCACACATTTTACCTCATAATATAATAGAATATTTCAAAGACCATCAAAACTATGACCATTGGTACCAAATCATTTCTAACATAACTATAACTTTATTGTTATTATTTTTTATGTGAAGACTATGGGAACAAACGATGACGAAGCGGGATCATCACGATCCAAACACTCAAGACATGAAACCGTGGAAGTGGTATTGCTTCCATAAGTTCACCACGAGTTCTTGCTATGGGAAGGATGTAACAGAGATGCAAAGTCTAGGTACAACACTAGATTGGCCTAATTACTTCCTAGACACATTTACTCACCTTGTATCGTGAACTGGGATGTGCTAAACAGAATGGGTTGTGATGGAGAAAATGATGACATGTTAAGAATTAGGGTGCGTGAAGCTGAATCGGATGAAGAGATATTTACTTCGATGGCTTGGATTAGAGCTTTTAATATCAATGAGCCAATTTATGCCGAGCTTTGCCATGAGTTTTATTCTACTTATTAGTTTGTTGAAGTGTGTACTGATGATGAGTTGCAAACCAAGAAGATCATCAAGTTTAGACTTGGTAGACGTGCCCACAGTTCGACTTTGTTGGAGTTTGCTCAAATTTTGGGATTGTATCAAGCGGTTGAGCTAGAAGAAGATGGTTTTAATGTTTACTTTGAAGGAGGTTTGCGTAATGATGATAATTTTAATACTCAAGATTATTGGTTAAGCATTAGTCGAGAGGATAACCTTGGTTTGTCTAGGAGTCATACTTTTACTATCAGGAGACCAATTTTGAGGGTGATCCACAAAATGATCACTTATGGTTTGTGTCAAAGAAAGACTGGGTATGATAAGGTGTAAAAGAATGATTTGTGGCTTTTAAGTATGTTTGATGCTAGGCACCAAAATGGATATGCAAACGTAGCTTGGGTGATTGCCAGATGGATGAAGAGGAAAAGAGCTGGGACTCAGAAAGAGAGTCAAATTTGTTGTGGTCAATTTATCTCAAAGCTTGCTAGGAAATGTAGGGTGTTGACAGAGGATGTGGTGAAGAGCTTAAGTGCTCCAATTTATTGTAGGGATTTGGATACAACTACACTTAGAGATTTGATCGATTCTGATGGTAAACTTATTCCCGAAGATCCACAGCCGGGTGTACCTAGAGTTGGTATTCCTAGACCTCCGAGGGCATCTATGCAGGATTTGTATGATAGGATGGAGATACGCCAAGAGGTGATAGAGCGAATGGAGTATAGGTAGTCATATCACTGGGACAGGTACCAGGGAGTGTTCGAGCACATGGCTGGGGTTTACAGTGTTCCAATACAGGGAACCTACAACCCACATGGGTATGCCCAACCGCAGTATGACCAGTACTATCAGCAGTACCTACCTCCGCCACTATAGTATCTGTAACACCCTCATAAAATCACGACGCAGCGGAATACCACTTATGGGGTGCTACTTCATAGTATAAAGTATAAGTTACAAAAAACAACCTCAAAAGAGACGTTTAATAAAATGTCAAATTCGATTTAAATAAATCAGAGTAAATTTAGGTCCCAATAATTTCCTTTTTAACCAATACTATCGTACTTTCTATTAATAATTAATTAGGATTATTATTATTATTTGTGTGCCATGCAATGTTTATATTTGCAATAGGAAAACGAAAAAGAGAAGTACGCATGACGAAATGACGTGAACCAAATATTTAGAATATCAATTGAAAAGTATTATTTCACTTTCCATTTTATCTTTCTCTATAATATTTTCACATTGAGGACAATGCTCATATTAAGTATGGGGGAGATAAACTAGAAAAGTTAAAGTTTAAGTTAAAATTAAATTTAAAAAGAGGTTAAAAGAAATTTTTGAAAATAATATTTTTTTGATCACATATAAGCAATCTGACTCTGGATTGATAACATTACTAGCATATTTATACACCAGAAAACATTAATGATGATTAGAATTACAGAAACCTGGAATCACGACAAATCAACCTCATGGCACAATAAATATCTTTAGCTTCCTCGATGAGTATTAGAGAGCAATTACAAATATCACATCCTTCGTTACGGCTTTGTATATTAAAGTAATTGTCGCTTTTCAAGAGCAACGATATTGAATTTAAATAATATGAGTGTGCCGAGAGATTGTAAATTCTAGAACATGTGCTGAAATCTTATGAGACCGTATTATGGAACACGATCGCGTGTTATAAACATATTTACTGATAAAAGGTGATCAAAAAAAATAAATATAAGTAAACAAAAATATTTTTGTTCCACAAAGAATTCTAAATAATAATATTGAAATTTTATCCGTACGAATTAAGAAACATAAATGTTGGAATTGCTGTTTAAATGAAGTGCGAAGGTTGCAAACTTCTAAGTTCGTTTGAAGTAATGTGCTTATCCTAAGTATGGGGGGAAGCAAGTTTCCCCCAAGATAAAGTAAAATAAGGCAAAAATAAAGCCTTCGATAAAAAAATGTGAAGGAATAAGTTGGATGTATTACGGATAAGATGGATTATGATTTTATTACAAACCTTTTTCAATAAATAATAAATAATATCACTAAATACATTATCTCTTTTGATATTTATGTTTGGTGCTTATGCCATGTCGGTGATATTTAGTTTTTTGTACAAGCCTATGGTAATTTGAACATTTCATGACTGCGCGTATGAGTGACTTCCGTTTACTATCCATTTTACTAAATCGAGCGAATGTGAAAGAAATTTATGTATAAAAATTCATGAATTGCTTTGTCGCGTTATATATGCTTGTGATCATTAATTTGTTTTGTTAAAACAAAATACTTTCGCTTTGATTGCTTGAGGGCAAGCAATAAGCTAAGTATAGGGGGATTTGATAACGCTTCAAATATACATAAAATATCCCTCGAAAATACATTAAATATATATGTTAACGCATGAAATATTGCAAAATTGCTTGTTTGTTGTGTAATATTTATTTCAGGACCAAAAGTGAAGAATATGACTAAACGTGCAAAGAAATCCCGTTAAATACACTAACGGTCATCATATGATGAATCGAGAAGAAAATCTAATGAGTTAATGAATGGAGCCAAAGTGCGGCGCACAATTCTTTTTGTGCGGCGTACTTCACAACGAAGTAAATGCCATTTAATTAAACACCAAGTGCGGCGCATAATTTTCCTTGTGCGGCGCACTTCTCCTGCAGTTACTCCCAAGTCATAAATGATTGCAATGATTGTGCAACCTTTCACTCCCTAAATTTTAGCAACTGATGCTCACTCAAAGGCTATAAATAGAGCACGATTTTGGAGGAGAAAGGCATCTCATTCTTCATTCTAATCATCTATAATCACTTCTAAATAGTTAGGAAATTGTTCTTAGGGAATTGTTGAAGAATAAACCTTATTCTTCATCACATTCTAGGTTTTAGTAGAGGAAAGTGCCATTTGATCTCAGAAGGTTGTGTTAAGAAGGTGTTATAGTGTTGTTTTTTTTTTTAAATTGAAATTCTGAGTGTGTTAAGGTATGTTAGAGAGCGTGCGCGAGTGCGCGCGCTGCGAAGGTAGTGCAATCAAGACTGTTTCATGAATGGCAGCATGCATCGAGTACCTATCAGGGGGTATAAACTTGTTTCCCTACTTTTATATTATGAATTCTAAATTGATCATGCTTGTTATGTGTTTTAAATTGTTGAATATGGAGTAGTTTAACATGTTTCTTTAGGGATCATATGGGAATTATGGATTAAACTTGGATAAACTAGTGAATATTGGAAACTATCAATACGAACTTGATGTTTTTACACTTGGACTTATTAATCATCATTTGATCATCATTCTAGTCCGGATATAGGTCAAAAGACTCTGGCTAAATGCTTGATTTCCAAGTTGTTTGTCTATGACAACTAGATGCTAGCCTTGTGAGGATTGGCTAACAAAATGATCATTAACCAAGGGTAAAAGGGTTTAACGCTTAACCTCATGTCTAACGAACTTGGTTAAGAAAGTTCATATTCCTATCTCCCAAACTTGAATCAAACTTAAAGCATTTTTGTAATCAAAAGTAAAGGCCGAAAGTATTTTTGATTATAATAAATAGACAATCATTTTAGTTAACTACCTGTTTCTTTAATCGATTATACTTTAATTCTTGAACCATTATCCATCCAAGTTTATTCACATTTGTTCTCGTACCGCCAAACAACATTATTTTATATCTTGAAGTGCCTTAAAATCTTTAGATCGTGACAGTCTATAAGATTTACCCTTTTCGTAATATAGTCGACTCTTTTAGAATTACCAATCTCGTGGAACGACCTGGTCTTACCCTAAACCTATACTATAAACGGGGGTTTATACTTTACCCGTATGTTAGTTGGAAATTTGTTAAAACTAGTATTATAAATTTAAAGCTTTAATAACACATCATTGTTCTATTTAGATTTTTTTTCACTATTGGTTCGATATGGAGAGTTTTGATAAGCTTGTTGAAGATTTTTGGAATGAAGCGCCAGTGTTGGATACAAATGCTATGATCAAGATGATGAAAAAGCTTAAATACCTAAAAGAAAAGATTAGGGGGTGGAATAAAAAGAATAAGGAGGATTTTAGAAATAACAAGTGTAATTTAAAAAATGAGCTTGCAGAATTGGATTTGGTTATCGATAAAGGAGAAGGTGATGTCGATGTAGTAAATAAAAGAACAAATGTCATAAAAATGCTTTAAGAGTTGGAGAAGCTTCAATTGTTGGAGTTGGCTCAAAAGGCAAAGATTAAATAGGCTATTGAGGGAGATGAAAATTCTAAGTATTATCATGGTATCCTTAATAAAAAAAGGAGTCATTTTGCTATTCGTGGTATCTGGTTGATGGTAATTGGATCGAATCTCCCAACTTGGTGAAAAGAGAGTTTTTATCACACTTTAAAAAACATTTTGAAAAACAGATGGAGACGCGACTTCATATTGATCTGAACTTCCTGAGTAAATTAACTTCTGACCAACGTGATGATTTGGAATGTTAAGTTACTAAAGATGAGATGAAAAAGGCAGTATGGGATTATGGGATAGAAAAATCTCCTGGTCTGGACGGGTTTACGTTCAGCTTTTATCGTCGGTATTGGAAGATTATGGAAAGTGATGTTGTGGATGCGGTGAGTTGTTTTTTTCAACAAGGGTACTTCCCTAAAGGTGAAAATTCCTCTTTTATTGCTTTAATCCCAAATATTCATGATACTAATATGGTCAAAGACTTTAGACCTATTAGCTTAATCGGGAGCTTATATCAAATCATTGCAAAAAAATTTGCAAATCGTATTGTGATCATTTTAGGAAATCTTGTTAATGAGGTTCAATCAGCTTTTGTTGTTGATGGACAAATCCTGGATGGTCCCTTTATTTTGAACGAAATTTTACAATGGTGCAGTCGAAGAAGAAACAGTCTTTAGTTTTCAAGGTCGATTTTGAGAAGGCTTATGATTCGGTTCGGTGGGACTTTTTGGATGATATTTTGAGAAGATTTGGTTTTGGTGACAAGTGGTGTGGGTGGATCCAAAATTGTCTTCGTTCGTCTAGGAGTTCGGTTATGGTAATGGTAGCCCCACGAAGGAATTTCAATTTTATAAAGGCTTGAAACAGGGGGACCTGTTATCTCCTTTTTTGTTTATTCTGGTTATAGAAAGTTTACACATATCGTTCCAAAGAGTGGTGGACGCAGATATGTTCAATGGTATCACTTTAAGTTCTTCGTTACATTTATCTCATATGTTCTATGTCGACGATGTTATATTTGTGGGTAAGTGGAATGACTCCAATATTAATATTATTGTTCCTGTTCTGGAGTGTTTTCATCGTGCATCGGGGCTTCGTATTAACATGAGCAAAAGTAAACTTTTGGGAATTTTTGTAGATGCGGACAAAGTGGATCAAACAGCAATGAAAATTGGTTGTGTTACTCTCAAAACTTCATTTACTTATTTAGGATCGAAAGTGGGTGGGCTTATGTCTCGAATTCAGTCTTCGAAAGAGACGATAGAGGGTATGGTTACTAGGTTATCTAAATGGAAGATGAAGACTCTATCAATAGGTGGTAGATCAACTCTTATTAAATCGGTATTAGGCTCAGTGCGAATCTATCATATGTCACTATTTAAAGTTCCCATGAAGGTGTTACAATGAATGGAATCCATTCGATCTCATTTTTTCAATGGAGTTGATCTTGTCGGTAAAAAACCAATATGGGTGAAATGAAAAAATGTATTGGCTTCAAAAGACAAAGGTGGCTTAGGGGTGTCGAGTTTATTTGCATTGAATAGAGTTCTTTATTTTATAATGGGTGTGACGTTTCTTTACTCAAAGCTTGTCTTTATGGACAAGGATTATTAAAGCGATTCACGGAGGAGATGGAAAAATTGGTAAGAAGGCCAAATCGTCTTTCCCTTCTATATGGTTAGATATTGTTCATGAAGTGGAATTGTTTAAAGAGCAAGGTACTGATTTAGTTAACTTTATTCATAAAAATTTAGGAAATGGGGCTAACACTTTGTTTTAGGAGGAACCATGGCGTGAGCGTACTGTTTTCAAAAACTTATACCCTAGGTTATACGCGTTGGAGCTGAGTAAAAATATAGATGTTGATTCAAAGATGAATCATAGTAACTTGGTTTATTTTTTTGTCGTAAGCCAAGGGGAGGTGTGGAACGAGTTCAGTTTGATGCGATGGTGGAAAAGGTGGAAGGTACTTTGCACGCTGATATGAGGGATAGATGGACGTGGTCCCTGGAGGGCTCGGGATAATTTTCAGTTGCTTCGGTTAGAAAGTTGCTTGATGATTAAATGTTGTCGGAGGTTACTTCTAAGACGCGTTGGATTAAGGCGATGCCTATCAAGGTAAATGTTCATGCTTGGAAAGTTAAGATAGATTGTTTACCAACTAGAATTAATATATCTTAGAGGGGCATGGAGATCGAGTCCATTATATTCCCTATGTGTGGTGAGGCGGTTAAGTCATCTTGAGACATTTTATTCATTTGCCGAATTTCTAGAGAGGTTTTGCGCAAGATATCTCGATGGTGGGATGTTAGCTATTTGGACTTGTCTTCCTATGAAGATTGGTTGGAGTGGATTTTAAGCTTGCGGCTTTGGTTAAGCATAAGCAGTTTTTTGAAGGAGTTTGTTATGCTATGTGGTGGCATATTTGGAGTTTCCGTAATAAATGTGTTTTCGACTCGGAGTTTCCTTCAAAGGCAGTGGTATTTGAAGATGTGGTGTCTCGGTCGTTTTATTGGTGCCGTTATAGATGTAAAGGCTCATTCAGTTGGATTGAGTGGCTTAAAAATCCTCATTTAATATCTTTGTAATTTTCCTAGCTCCTTGCTAGTTGTTTTTTAATAAAATTCTGTCGTTCCAAAAAAAAGAAGTTGGTATGGACATGACCAATCATGTTCACTCATAAGAAAGATAATGAATCCGTTGCTTTGACAAAATTTGTGTTGCTCGGTAAATCTATTCTTTTATTTGTAATTAAACATAGGGAATAGATCATCAGCAGACGAGTGCTGTGACTACCGCTATGACAGCTATTCTAAAACAATTTCAAGCTACCCCACCTCCAGCTTCCGTAAAATCCGTTGAGGAGATTTGTGTTACTTGCGGTGGTCCTCATCCGTATTATCAGTGTCTCGCAGCCGATGGCAACACTTTCCCGAAATATCGGGATAATATCCAAGGATACGTTGCAGCAGCCACGGGTAACTACAATTAGGGTAATGCCGGTTATCGTCCTCCAGGTGTGGTTAATCAAACAAGACAACCAGGTTTTGTTCAACAAAACGGGCAAAATAATCAAAACCGTTTTAACCAACCTCAAGGATATAACCGAGGAAACAATTTTAATCAAAATGCAAATTATCAAGCTCTAATTCAACAAAACCAAAGTGTTCCTTTAAAAGAGTTGGAAAAATTTAAGAAAATAAATGATGTTAACATGAAAGCCACGCAAGCTCAAATTAATAATGTGAAAAATGAGTTAAGGAATGAAATGCAATCTTCGATTCAAACTTCAATGTCAAATCAAACAAACGAGCTTAAGAACATGATGGCAAGTTTCTTTCAAATGAACACTGCTTCTACCTCGGGTTTGGGATCTTTCCCTAGCAACACCGTTGCTAACACGAAGGGTGAGTTGAAAGCCATTACCACTCAAAGTGGTCTTGTTCTTAATGGACATACCGTTCCTATGCCTCCTCCATTCATTAATTCGGAGGAGGATGAACGTGTATAGGAGACTTTAACGGACCCGGAACATGGTGAGTATACCATTAAGGTCCCAACTCCTTAAGTCCAAAAAGCTAAACCTCCTTCTCAAAGAAACTTTGTGATTCACCAAAGGGATCCTCATTATCCTCATATTCCTTATCCTTCTCGAATGAACCAAGAAAAGTAGAAAGAAAAAGATGAAGTACAAATTCACAAATTTTGGCAAATGTTTAAACAACTTCACATCAATATCTCTTTTGCCGATGCTTTAATTCTAATCCCTAAGTACCAAAAGATGCTTCAGTCTCTCCTTTCCAACAAGGAGAAACTTATTGAATTGGCAAACACACCCCTCAATGAAAATTGCTCAGCGGTTATCCTTAAGAAGCTACCCGAAAAGCTAGGTGACCCTGGGAAATTTCTCATTCCGTGTGGTTTTAGTGAGCTCAAGTGCAAGGCCCTAGCCGATCTAGGTGCTAGCATAAACTTGATGCCACTCTCGGTGTGGAAAGAGTTAGGATTACCCGAGCTTATTTCCACCCAAATGACTCTTGAACTTTCTAACCGTGATATTTTCACTCCGAAAGGAATTGCAAGAGATGTCTTTATTCCGGTTAGAAAGTTCACATTTCCCGCTGATTTTGTCATTATTGATTATGAAAGCGATCCGCGTGTCCCAATCATCTTGGGTAGACCTTGCTCGTGCTTTGATTGACATTCATGGAGAAGAAATGATTCTCCGTGACGGTAATGAGAGACTAATCTTGAACATGAGAAATGACACTTCAAGCTATTCAAACGAACCTCATCAAGAATCAATCAACATGATTGATGTCTACAATGTTTCACATGAGGAAATTCGTGAAGATTTGTTTGCAACAAATCATCAAAGTGGCAATCCCACTCCGATTTCGGAACCCGAGACCAAGTCTTCTTCTTCTTCGCCGACACTTATCTCCCTCGAAGAAAGTGAGTTAATTTGGGAAGAATTCGAAGCTTATCTCGCAAGTGATTCATTTCCACCAGGAAATAGTAATCCTTCATCTCTTCTCCCTCCTTTTCATAATTCTTTAAGTGGCAGTACCACTTCTTCTTCACCTAGTCTCCCGATTTCTGAGATTAGCGACTATTTTCTTGAGGAGTTCGCCGATGAACTCGCTCTTATCACATTTCCACCAGGAAATGATGATCTTTCCTTTGATGCCGAATCCGATCTTCGAGATATTGAGTATTTGCTTAACCATGATCCTATCAAGGAAATGGATTCTATTCTCGAAGATTCGGTTGATGAAAATTCTCCTAATGACAATCTTGTTGATACTACTCCCGAGATGTTCACCGATGAACATGCTCTTGATTACTCATCCCCACCATTATGGGATGATTATGATGATAATCTTTTTGATCTTGAGACCGTTAATGATAATACTTATGATGATCCTTTTTACTCCAAGGAAGAGAAAATCAAAGATTCTAAAATCTTGATTGATGAACTTGATCCCCCTAGATCAAGTGATTTCCTTCCTTTTCCCGAGTGTGACTCGGTTTTCTATGAGGATTTTTCCGAGGTTGATGCTTTGCCTTCGACCAACAACGAGGACAAGGTATTTAATCCGGGTATACTCATTCATGAGAACCTCTTTGAAGTCACCAATTGTGCAACTATGGAAAAGAATGTAAAGAAGACCACTAATGCTTCTTTAATTCTTGAGGATTTTAATCCTCCTCTTTATGAACTTCCTTTCCACAAAGAAGTTTCCGGGCTCGGAATTTTACTCTCGTTTTCATCCGAAAATGAGGAAAAAGTTTTCAACCCCGGGATTCTCACTTCTAAAAGAGTTCAAACTTCTCTTCTCCCAGAACTATCTCATCGGAGCCCTAAAGCTTTCAAAGTCACCAAAATTCTTGAAAGCCCGATGGAGATTTTTCCTTGCTCTTATGGAGAGGACATCCGAGTCTTGGATGTTCCGTGTCTCCATTTCTATCCCCCTTGACAAGCTCAAGTATGGGGGGATTGGGTCAAGCTAAGTGACCTAAAACAAGCGCTTCGTGGGTGGCAACCCATGCTTATCCTAGTATAATCGTAGTAGTAGTGGTAGTTATGTAGTAATGAATAAGTTTTTTTTGTTGTGTGAGGCTCGCCTCTTCCATTTTCTGTGTTTTGTGTTTTGTGTTGTATGTCCAGGATGTCCCGGATTTTTGAAGCCTCTCGTGCTCGCAGTTTTATCCTTCGTTCACAAGAGCTTCAAATCCTCAGCTTCATTTTGGGAATCCGATATCCAAATCTTATCGACTAACGTTTATCTTTAAGCATACCTAATAAATGGCTTAGGATTTACATAGAGACCCTTCTTAAAACATTGAGGACAATGTTTAGTTCTAGTATGGGGGAATCTATCAATTTGATTGTGCCTGCAGTCATTGTTTTCACGTAATCCCGTTTTTACCACCAAAATTTAAAAAAATTTAAAAAAATTTAAAAATTTTCAAAAATAAAATAAGTGTTTTGTCACAATTTTGACTTTCCTGCTGGGTAGAATAAGATTAAATTTTGACTCAATCGAGCGTGTTGAGCTCTAGCTTGTTCCTTAATTTTTAGACTAAGCGTTCGTGGATCTTTGCGAAGAACGAAAAATGATAGAGTTAATTATGAGTTGGATGCTAAACAAGGATTATTTGGACATCTTAAGAGCTCATGTGTGTAATTTGTGGCTTTTTCTCCCATAAGCTTCTAACCGGACTAATAATACGTGCTATTTTTGAAAATTAAACTTAAATCAATAATTTTTTAAGTATAGTCGATATCAATAATTTTAGTTCAAATTTATACTTAAATTTTCTAAAACAAAATTTTCTCTATATCATGGTAATTATAAGTTAAAAAATTGAGTAATAATTATAAATTGTGGGCTGATAAAAGTTTGTTGCATCTTGCCAGCTCACAACCGATGTTACAGCCTTTTAAAGAAAGCCCATAGCAAGAATAATAATCCGAGACTGATAAAAGTTTGCTGCATCTTACCGGCTCACAACCGATGTTGCAGCCTTCTAAAAGGTCGAGGATTTCCTTAAGAATGAATAATTATATTAAGTGTAGTAAACATGAATTAATAAATATAGGGAAAATCTCTTTTTCTTAAATTTAAATATGCTTTTGAACTAATACTATTTCATTTTAAAGTTTTTGTAAACAAGTTATGTGTAAACAAGAAACCTAAGAGTTTTTTTAATCCGAAGGTCCGTGAGTCCCGATACTAGTCTCTGTGGGGTGTTAAAAGCCTGTTCACTTAGCCGCAAGGTTGGGATGTGCCGAGACAAAAGTCGCTACATGGGATGATCTCGCCTTCAAACTCATTATTCTCGGGTGGAACGTGAAGCATAAATTTTTGCAAAACGTTGATCCATGGTTGAAATTCGAAATGGCACATTCACCTAATATATAATAATTGTCGGGAGTGAAAAGTTCACAAGTTGCAAATATGAGTAGTGTTAGCATCTTAACTTATATTTAGCGGTGATTTCGTTTTAAGCTTGGTTTGGAATAAGTGAAAAGTCGAGAACGATGGAATTTTTTTTTTGGACATTTTAGGATTAAAATGCATCTTGTTCTATGATCCCTAAAAGTTATAAAAATAACGAAAGTCAATTATGCTAGTTAGTTGCTTAATATGAAAAGTACAAAAAAAGAGGAAAACGAAAAGAACAAAAATACGTGTAGGAATAAGTGAATACATTTAAAAAATAGTAAAAATGAGGCTTTTCAAAACTTTTGATTCTTTCATTCCCTTTGACGAACACTTAGCTACTTTTGATACTTTCAATGTAATGAAACCATATAAAATGAAGGACTTCTTTTGCCATCCCCCAAAACTTCACCCTTGCTATATCAAAACCCAATTTTCTTACCTGTTCATTACCTCCCCTGTCATTTTCTCAACCTTGGTTACTGTTCACCCCCTTCTAAAAACATCACCATTAAACCTCAACCCCACTTACTATACTCCAATTCCATGTTGGCAATCCCTTACAACACTATTGGGCAAAGGAAATCAAGGGTTGAGATTCATCAAATTGAGCACAAAGGCAATTCAAGGGCTTAGATCACTTTGAGCTACTCTCTCACACAAGAAACACAGATGCATTCTCTCTCAGCAAAGAAACACAAAGAGCTTGAAGACCTTAGTATAAATAGTAGTCATATGTAGCTTATTTAGCTTTTGTCGAATTTTTGTGTTCAAGGCAAAAGCTTGTAACCAATATTTGTACCATTTTAATACATTGTCTTCTTAATTAAATTGTCATTTAAATTTTAGTCTTTTAATTACTTGTCATTTACTTTTATGCATTTTAGTGTTTTCCTTTAAATATTTGTCATTTAAGCTTATTGTCATTTAAATACTATTTTCTTAAGTTATTATACAAGTTTTTAAGTCATTAAATCTTATATAAAAGCCTTGTTTAAATTTTGTTTTTAAAAATCCAAAAAAAAACCAAAAAAATAAAAAATAAAAAAAAAGGAATCTGTGAAGAACAACAAGGAGCAAGGTACATAAAGGATGGCCTTGGTTTAGAGCTTATGGGAAGCATTTAGGTTTGTTAATAAGCTGTTGAAAGCTTATTTCATTGCCATAAGCTTGGACTTTTGTAAGCTTTCTTTTTTACATTTTTGCTTATTTTGACTATTCATCAGCTTATGTTTTGCTTATTCTTGCTTATTTGTTGTCATTCATACTTACTTGTCTTAGTTTATGTCTTATTTGTTGTTTGTTTGAATTTATTGCTTAAATTGCCTTTATATTGCTTATTACTGCTTAGATTTAAATTGCTTATTCTAGTGCGCATCCTTGTGTTTTTCTTACTGCTTATTACTTATTTGTAATTGCTTTTTATCTGTCTTTGAATTTACTTGCTTAAATCAATGTTTTTCAAGCTTAAAAAGTGGTTTTAAAATCTTAAGGGGTGTTTGGGATAGTGGGTCAAACGGGTCAAAACGGTTTTTAAAAACCATTGGGTCATTTGGCTTATTTAACAAGCTTACTTAAGTAGTTATTAATCTGTTTTCAAAGTTATTAGGGTCTTAAAGTGGATTTTCAAGTTTTTCAAATTTGCTCTTTGAAACTGTGGTGACAAACAGTTTCTAAGAGCTTATTAGCTTAAGCCTTCAAATCTTGCTATTAAGACTTGTTTTTGTGTCTTTTTAGAGTCTTTTTTAAGTATTCAAGTGTCTTTAAGTTTTCCTTTGATTTTGCAAAAATCTGTCAATTTTTTATCAACTGTCTTTTAGTTAAAACTGTCTTTTTCAATCTTAATTTTCAGATGTTTAAAAATGGTTTTTAGTTTTTGAAAATTTGAGCATAAGCTCCTATTGAGTCATACTCAATCTGTTTTAACTTAACTTTTACTTTGAAGCTCTTTTCCTAACTTATTTTTAAGTCTGCCTTGTGCCTTTTGTCATTTTAAGAAATTCCAAAAGAAGCATTCTCTCTGTGACAACACTTTTCATTAGGTTTTTTATCTGTTTATTTTTGTTGCAAATTATCTTTCCTTTGCTGATTTGGATAGCCACTTGGATGGGCTTTAAGCTCATATAAGTCCCATCCCCTAAGGTTCACTCTAAGAGGCTTAAATTTAAGCCAAGAAGCTTGTCCTTAGGCTGCCCTGCACCATTTTATGCCCTTAGCTTATTTGCTTTTTCTGCCTATTTTAGCTTATTGCCCTTGCTTAATTTTGTTTGCTCTTGCTTATTAGGTATAGAAAACCTTCTGTTTTTTGCTTATTTAGTTAGCCTCTAGCTTATTTGCCCATTAGTAGCCTAACAGTTTAGCTATAGCTCTTAGTGTAAAAAAAAATTAGTTAAGTCTTCCAGTTTTTCCTAGCTTTTTCCAGCTTATTTTTCATTTTCTCAGAAAGTCATTTTTTTTAAAGTTTCATATTTTTGTCTGTTTTAATAGTTTAAAAAAAAGTGAAAAAAAGGTTTTACCATAAAAGGGAGGCCAAGGATTTAAACCCTGGACCTCCCCTTTAACACACACTCGTCCTACAACACAGACACATTAACCATTAGCACTAGTAGGGCCATCTGGTCATATGGTACATGGTTAATTATTTAACCCTTCTTTCCCTCATTTGCTTTTTGCCCATTTAAGCTTATTCCCTGATTATTGTGATAAGCTGGGATCTCCATTTCATTTTTCCTAGTTTCTAAGCTGTACAATGCACTTACCGTAATTTTTTGAGATTTTTCTACTCCAGTTTACTATTTTTAATCTATTTTTCTTTATAAAACTGTTTTTAATTCATTAAAATTAAATAAAAGTCTAAAAATTATAATTCTTTTTTTGAAAATTTTCTTTTATCATTTTGCACTTAAGAAAAATAGTTTTGCTTTCGTAGGGTTATTTTTGCAAAATTTGGTCTTTTAAAGAACGGGTTTCGGGCCCGGTTCTCGTTTTTAGGTTTTAATCACTTTTAGCTTTCGTTTTTAGTTTTTCTTTACTCGTTTTTGCATTTTAAGTGTAGAAATTAGAAAACCAACTCCAAAAGTCTTTAACCATTCAAAAACGTGATCACAAACGTTTTCGATTTTCAATTTGCACCTCGTTGGGAGAACGACCCAGGGGATTTTTGATATTGCTTTGGTCAAAAGCAATTTTCTTTGAATATTTCGGAATCCTTACTTACTACAATTGAATTATAATTTTGAAATTATCCTTATATATTTATTATAATTTATATATACAAAAAAGTATAGTTTTCAAAGTTATCATTTTGGTGCCGCTGCCGGGGAGGTGTAATCGATTATCGTTTCGTTTGAAGATTAGTTTTTGAAGACCTTCCCTTGTGAAGTTATTATTCCCGTTTGTGAATATTTTCTTTATTAAAAATATAAAAAACCCAAAAATATTTTTCATTTTCTTTTATTAGTATTAGTATAAGATAAAAAAAATCAAGAAAAATCAAAAACATAAAAAAATTGTCCTTAATCAAGAAATAAAAATCCATCATCAATATAATGCTTGCATCTTGAGCATTATCATAATAAGTTCCCGAACAAAAGATTCAAAACTTGCCTTTGTGTCACTTGCGACGTACGGCTTACGTTTACAAGTTTAACAAACTCTAAGAGGGGTATAAGGAGGGTTGTTCCGAGGAACTACGACCCTAAAGGAGAAAGGTTTTTAATAGCTTCGCGCTTTCCTACTCATATGCTCCTTTGTACGTTTTTCTTTTAAAGAGCTACCGTGAAGCTTGTCGATTATTGGTTTAAGTTATTCGATCTCGTTTTGTCCATTAAAATAAATTGTGAAATAAATTGAAAAAACCAAAAATATTTTTCTTTTAATCTTTTTAGTGCATGCGCACTCGTTCTTCTTCTAATCTCGTTGGTAATTCTTCTTCTAATCCAACCACTTCAAATCCAAAACGTCGTAACCGTAGACGTTCAAATCAAAGAGTCGAACCGTTCGCTCTTGAAGAATCACCCGTAGTTACGATGGCCGATCAACGTACTATGGCGGAATTGCTCCGTGCACCCACCGAGGGTTATGCGGAGGCAATCGTGGTTCCACCAATTCTTGCTGAGCATTTCGAGCTCAAGCATAGTCTCATTAATATGATGACTTCGGACCAATTCTTCGGACTTGAGAAAGACAATCCTCATGACCACATTCGTTGGTTCAACAAAATAACTTCCACAATCAAATACAAGGATGTGCCAAATCATGCGATTAAGCTTATGCTTTTTCCTTTCTCTCTTGCGAGGGCAGCCTGCCGGTGGCTTAAAAAGGACCCCCCCGTTCTATTACCACTTGGGATGATCTCGTGTCCAAATTCATTAATGAATTCTTTCCCCCCTCAAGAACGATAAACCTTCGAAATGAAATTTCTAATTTTCAACAGAAGTTTGACGAATCGTTCATGAGGCGTGGGACCGATACAAATATCTCATTCGTGCTTGTCCTCATCATGGTTTCACCGAATTGCACCAACTTGATACTTTCTACAATGCCTTGAACCCGGCCGATCAAGATTCCTTAAATTCTGCCGCCGATGGCAATCTCTTTGAAAGAAGTACTCAAGATGTGTTGACGATTATTGAAAACAAATCCAAAATTCGCAATTCACAAAACAAATCAGTTTTTTCTCAAGTGAAATTAAGTGATGGTAATTCTTCTTCTTCCGATATAGCCAAACTTACTCATGCAGTAAATCAACAGATGAGTGTTGTGACTACCGCTATGACGGCTATTCTAAAACAATTTCAAGATACCCCACCTCCAGCTTCCGTAAAAGCTGTTGAGGAGATTTGTGTTACTTGCGGTGGTCCTCATCCTTATTATCAGTGTCTTGCAGCCGATGGCAACACTTTCCCAGAATATCGGGATAATATCCAAGGATACGTTGCAGCAGCCACGGGTAACTACAATCAGGGTAATGCCGGTTATCGTCCTCTAGGTGTGGTTAATCAAACAAGACCACCGGGTTTTGTTCAACAAAACAGGCAAAATAATCAAAACTATTTTAACCAACCTCAAAGATATAACCGAGGAAACAATTTCAATCAAAATGCAAATTATCAAGCTCCAATTCAACAAAACCAAAATGTTCCTTTAAGTGAGTTGGAAAAATTTAAGAAAATGAATGATGTTAATATGAAAGCCATGCAAGCTCAAATTAATAATGTGAAAAATGAGTTAAGGAATGAAATGCAATCTTCAATTCAAGCTTCAATGTCAAATCAAACAAATGAGCTTAAGAACATGATGGCTAGTTTCTTTCAAATGAACACCGCTTCTACCTCGGGTACGGGATCTCTCCCTAGCAACACCGTTGCTAACCCAAAGGGTGAATTGAAAGCCATTACCACTCGAAGTGGTCTTGTTCTTGATGGACCTACCGTTCCTATGCCTCTTCCATTCATTAATCCGGAGGAGGATGAATGTGTAGAGGAGACTTTAACGGACTCGGAACATGGTGAGTATACCATTAAGGTCCCACCTTCTCAAGTCCAAAAAGCTAAACCTCCTTCTCAAAGAAACTTTGTGATTCACCAAAGGGATCCTCGTTATCCTCATATTCCATATCCGTTAAGAATGAATCAAGAAAAACAAAAAGAAAAAGACGAAGTCCAAATCCACAAATTTTAGCAAATGTTTAAACAACTTCACATCAATATCTCTCTTGCTGATGCCTTGATTCTTATTCCTAAGTACCAAAAGATGCTTAAGTCTCTCCTTTCCAACAAGGAGAAACTTATTGAATTGGCAAACACACCCCTTAATGAAAATTGCTCAGCGGTTATCCTAAAGAAGCTACCTGAAAAGCTAGGTGACCCTAGGAAATTTCTCATTCCGTGTGGTTTTAATGAGCTCAAGTGCAAGGCCTTAGCCGATCTAGGTTCTAGCATAAACTTGATGCCACTCTCGGTTTAGAAAGAGTTAGGATTACCCGAGCTTATTTCCACCCAAATGACTCTTGAACTTGCTAACCGTGATATTTGCACTCCGAAAGGAATTGCAAAAGATGTCTTTGTTCCGGTTGGAAAGTTCACATTTCCCTTTGATTTTGTCATTGTTGATTTTGAAAGCGATCCTTGTGTCCCCTTCATTTTAGGAAGACCATTCTTACGGACCGCTCGTGCTTTGATTGACGTTCATGGAGAAGAAATGATTCTCCGTTAAGGAAATGAAAGACTAATCTTGAACATGAGAAATGACACTTCAAGCTATTCAAACGAACCTCATCAAGAATCAGTCAACATGATTGATGTCTACAATGTTTCACATGAGGAATATCGTGAAGATTTGTTTGCAACAAATCATCCAAGTGGCAATCCCACTTCTCCTTTTTCTTCTTATCATGACTTAACTTCATCGGAAGTTAAGGATGATATCTTTGATCCGGAGGAAGACATTATTGAGAACTTGCTAAATCTTGATAAAACCAAAGATCTCCCTCCATATCATGATAATCAATTGAGTGGCAATCCCACTCTAATTTTAGAACCCGAGACCAAGTCTTCTTCTTCTTCCCCCACACTTACTTCCATCGAACAAAGTGGTTTAATTTGGGAAAAATTCAAAGCTTATCTTGCAAGTGATTCATTTCCACCAGGAAATAGTAATCCTTCATCTCTTCTCCCTTCTTTTCATAATTCTTTAAGTGGCAGTACCACTTCTTCTTCACCTAGTCTCCCGATTTCTGAGATTAGCGACTATTTTCTTGAGGAGTTCGCCGATGAACTCGCTCATATCACATTTCCACCAGGAAATGATGATCTTCCCTTTGATGCCGAATCCGAACTTCGAGAATTAGAGTATTTGCTTAACCATGATCCTATCAAGGAAATGGATTCTATTCTCAAAGATTCGATTGATGAAAATTTTCCCGATGACAATCTTGTTGATACCATTTTTGAGATGTTTACCTATGAACATGCTCTTGATTACTCATCCCCACCATTATGGGATGATTATGATGATGAACTTTTTGATCTTGAAACTGTTAATGATGATACTTATGATGATCCTTTTGACTTCAAGGAAGCAAAAATCAAAGAGTCTAAAATCTTGATTGATGATCTTGATCCCCCTAGATTAAGTGATTTCCTTCCTTTTCCCGAGTGTGACTTGGTTTTCTATGAGGATTTTTCTGAGGTTGATGCTTTGCCTTCAACCAACAACGAGGACAAGGTATTTAATCCAGGTATACTCATTCATGAAAACTTCTTTGAAGTCACCAACTTTGCAACACCGGAAAAGAATGTAAAGAAGGCCACTAATGCTTCTTTAATTCGTAAGGATTTTAATCCTCCTCTTTATGAACTTCCTTTCCACAAAGAAGTTCCCGGGCTCGGAGCTTTACTCTCGTTTTCATCCGAAAATGAGGAAAAAGTTTATAACCCCAGGATTCTCACTTCTAAAAGAGTTCATACATCTCTTGTCCCGGAACTATCTCATCGGGGCTCTAAAGCTTTCAAAGTCATTAAAATTTTTAAAAGACCGATGGATATTTTTCCTTGCTCTTACCAAGAAGACATCCGAGTTTTGGATGTTCCGTGTCTCCATTTCTATCCCCCTTGAAAAGCTCAAGTATGGGGGTTGGGTCAAGCTAAGTGACCTAAAACAATCGCTTCATGGGTGGCAACCCATGCTTATCCTAGTATTATCGTAGTAGTAGTATGGTAGTTATGTAGTAATGAATAAGTGTTTTGTTGTTATGAGAGGCTCGCCTCTTCCATTTTTCGTGTTTTGTGTTGTATGTCCAGGATTGCCCGGATTTTTGAAGCCTCTCGTGCTCGTGGTTTTGTCCTTCGATCACAAGAGCTTCACATCCTCAGCTTCATTTAGGGAATCCGATATCCTAATCTTATCAACTAACGTTTATCTTAAGCATACTTAATAAATGGCTTTAGAATGATGTAGAGACCCTTCGTAAAACATTGAGGACAATGTATAATTCTAGTATGGGGGGGGATCTATCGATTTGATTGTGCCTGCAGTCGTTGTTTTCGCATAATCCCGTTTTTACCACCAAAATTTTTGAAAAATACCAAAAAAATTAAAAAAATTAAAAATTTTCAAAAATAAAATAAGTGTTTTGTCACAATTTTGACTTTTCTGCTGGGTAGAATAAGAATAAATTTTGACTCGATCGAGCGTGTTGAGCTCTAGCTTGTTCCTTAACTTTTAGACTAAGCGTTCGCGAATATTTGCGAAGAACGAAAAATGATAGAGTTAATTATGAGTTGGATGCTAAACAAGGATTATTTGGAAATCTTAAGAGCTCATGTGTGTAATTTGTGGCTTTTTCTCCCATAAGCTCTCGTAGTAGTAGTATGCTAGTTTAGTAGTAATAAATAAGTGTTTTGTTGTTGTGAGGAGGCTCGCCTCTTCCATTTCCGTGTTTTGTGTTTTGTTTTTTATGTCCATAGGATTGCCCGATTTTGAAGCCACCTCGTTGCTCGCAGTTTTGTCCCTTATCCCAGAAGAGCTCACATCCTCAGCTTCATTTGGAATCCAATATCCAAATCTTATCGACTAACATTAATCTTTAAGTATACTTAATAAACGGCTTAGATTTACGTAGAGACCCTTCTTAAAACATTGAGGACAATGTTTAGTTCTAGTATGGGGGGGATCTATCGATTTGATGTGCCTGAAAGTCGTTGTTTCCCACGTAATCTCCTTTTTACCACCAAAATTAAAAAAAAATGAAAAAATTTTCAAAATTTTCAAAAATAAAAAAGTGTTTTGTCACATTATTGACTTTCCTACGAGTAGAATATGACTATAATTTTTGGACATCGAGAGCGTTGACTCTCTAGCATTTTCCTTAACTTTTCACTAAGCGTTCGCAGATTGCTAAGAAATGAAAAATGATAGAGTTAAGTGTGATTAGATCTAAACAAGAATTATTTTGAAATCTTACTAGCTCATGTGTGTAAATTGTGGCTTTTACTCCTATAAAGCTCCTAACAGGACTAATAAACGTGCTATTTTTGAAATTAAACTTAAATCAAACAATTTTTGGAAGTATAGTTCGATATCAATAATTTTTAGTTCAAATTTATACTATAAATTTATCCTAAAACGAAACGTTTCGTCTATAATCGGGAATATAAAGTGGAATGGAAAAAAAAATTTGGTATTAATAAATTTTTTTTTTATATAGGCTGTGGGCTGATAAAAGTTTGATGCTACCTTGCCGCTCGACAACCGATATTGCAGCTTACTAAAGAAAGCCTATAGTAAGAATAATAATCCGAGACTGGAGTAAAAGTTTTGTTGCATCTTGCCGAATCACAACCGATGTTGCAGCCTTCTAAAAGGTCGAGGATTTCCTTAAAAATGAATAATTATATTAAGTGTAGTAAATGTGAGTTAATAAATAAGGAAAATATCTTTTACTTAAATTTAAAATAAGCTTTTTAACTAAGCACTAATTTATTTTAAGTTTTCTAAATAACTATGTATATACAGGAAACCTAAAGTTTTTAACAAGGTCCGTGAGTCCCGATACTAGTCTCTGTGGGGTGTCAAAAGCCTGGTCACTTAGCCGCGAGGTTGGGATGTGCCTAACAAAGTCAGCTACATGGATATCATCGCCTTCAAACTCATATCTCGGTGAGAACGGAAGCATAGAAATTTTTGCAAAACGTTGATCCATGGTTGAAATTCAAAATGGCACATACACCTAATATATACATATTTGGGAGTGAAAAGTTTACAAGTTACAAATATGAGTAGTATTAGCATCTTAACTCATATTTAGCGGTGATTTTGTTTTAAGCTTGGTTTGGAATAAGTGAAAAGTCAAAGACGATAAATTTATCCTTTTTAGGGCATTTTAGGATTAAAATGCATCTTGTTCTATGATCCCAAGTTATAAAAATAACGGAAGTCAAACGTTCTAGTTAGTTGCTTAATATGAAAAGAACAAAAATATGTGTAGGAATAAGTGAATACATTTAAAAATGGTAAAAACGGGGCTTTTCTAAACTTTTGATTCTTTAATTCCCCTTGACAAACACTTCGCTACTTTTCGAGGTTATTAGTCAAGGGGGATTGCGATTCTTAGTTTTCTAAGTACTTACTTGTAGCATTGCGTGAGGACACGCAATAGTTTAGTATGGGGGATTTTGGTATGTGCTTAAATACACATACCATTTTCCACAATAACCAGACTAAAATGACCAAAAACGTACCAACAATACATTGTATTTGTATGTTTTCACTTATCTTGTGCAGGAAACAGATATCCGAGAAAAGGATGAAAAATCAAGTCAAAACGGACAAAACCGAGCACGGAATGAAAAAGCGTGGAAAAGACAAAGTCAACAAAAGTTAAAGTCAAAGTCAATGGTCAAAGCCGAAGCTGTAACCAAATAATACTTAATGGGCCCACCCGAACCCATCTAATGGGCCGAGTCAGCCCATTAGTATATTATATGAAGACCAAAAGCCCAATTCATATTAATAGCCCAAAAATCCCTTATAAATGAAACTGGCCCAAATAGACAATTATAAAAGGCCCAAACCATCATATAACTACCGTTAACCCATGAAACCCTTAACCTTAACCACCATTAGTCCTTTGGGGACTAACCTTGCAACACCTTGTAACAAATGGAAGGGCCAGAACTGCCAACGTCCCAAAAAGTTATATTACACCACAAGGACCACTGGTGTGATAAAACCATACAATATGAAGGGTTATTTCTGCCAATCCCCAAAGTTTAATATCAACACAATGACTCTTATTGCAAACAATGTATACAAGTTGAGGGATCCCTTTTGCCAAGTCTCAAAACATATACCCTGCTCACAATCAAACAAACAGGGTACACCCTTTTCCCGCCAATACCTCCACTAACACTATTCATTATCCTTGTCCTTTAAACCTGCAACTAAACAACAAACTATCATTGTCCTATTCACCCCTACCCCATAAGCTGCTAAAAGATAGCTTGGCAATCCCTAATGACACCATTGGCTGAAAATAATCAAGGGATACGATTTGAGATTGGGCTCCAAGCAAATATAGATGGCTAAGATCAACTTTTGGTTCTCCTCACACAGGAAACACAACAAGCACGACCAAGAAGACCTCAAGACAAAGTTTTAGTATAAATAGGGCACTTGTAAATCTTATAAGCTTTGGTTAAATTTTTGTGTTTAGAAGGCAAAAGCTTGTAAACCTTAATTTGTACCATTTTAATACTGTCATTTTAATACATTGTCATTTAAATTATCTTGTCATTTTAATTTCTGTCTTTTAATACTTGCAAATTAATTTTATGCAATTTTAAAGCTTTTCTTAAATACTTGTCATTTAAGCTTCTTGTCTTTTAAATACCTAGTTTAAGCTCTTATATAAGCTTTTAAGTGATTAGAAGCTCATATAAAAGCTCATTTTCATTTTCTGTCAAAAAACTCAAAAATCCAAAAATATCAAGAATCTGTCAAATCAAAAGGAGCAAGGTTTATAAGGGATGGCCTTGGTTTAGAGCTTCATGGGAAGCATTAGGGTTGGTTTTTAAGCTTTGAAAAGCTTATTTCATAGCCATAAGCTAAGGACCCTTGTAAGTTTTTCTACTTTTCCATTTTTGCTTATTCTACTGTAGCTCAGCTTATTTAGTGTTTATTTTTGCTTATCCTGCTTATTTATGCCATTGTATGCTTATTTATCTGTCTTTGTTGCTTATATGTCTTATGTTTAAGTTTTACTTGAAAACTGCCTAGATTTGCTTGAAACTGCTTATTGCTTATTCTGTCTATTTAAGTGCTTATTGCTTTGTTCTTTTTGATTATTTTTGCTTAACCAATCTTTGTTATCATATGTTTTTCAAAAATCTTGTTTAACTCTTTCTTAATCTCTTTAAAAAAGACCCTTTTGATAGTTAAGGGGGTGTTTGGGATAAGTGGTAAAAAAGGGTCAAATTGGTATAAAATCCATTTGGGTCACTTGGCCAAGTTGTGCAAGCATTTTTAAATTATTTTCAATTTGTTTTACAAGAATTTTAAGTTTAAAAGTTGTTTTTAAGTCTTTTCTATAAGCCTCTTTGAAACTGTTGGACCAAAACAGTTTTAAAGAGACTTATTTAACTGTTTTTGAGTCTTGTTTTTTGAGTTTTTTTTAAGTGTCTAATGCAGTGGTGTATTTATCTTTAGGTCTCCTTTTGTTTTCATCAAAAATTGTCCAAATCTGTCTTAAGTGTTTTTCATAGTTTTCAAAAGTCCCTTTTTCAATCTCATACTTCAATCAGTTAAAAGAGTTGTCTTAAGTGTCTTTCATAGTTTTTAAAAGTCCCTTTTTCACACTCAATCTGTTTTAACTTGCTTTTTATTTTAAGCTTATTTTATAGCTTATTATTGAGGCTTGCTTATAGCCCTTTTGCTTTGTAAGGAAAACCAAAAACCAAGCATCTTTGTAAGCAGCCCTTTTCACAAGCTTTTTTTTCTTGCCTTATTTGAATTTCAAAGTGTGTTCTGTTTGCTGTTTTAGAAAGCCCTTGAGTTGAGCTTCAAGTTTATATACCCCCTTATAGCCATAAGGTTCCATCTTTGGGCTTAAAAATAAGCCCAAAGAAGTGTCCCTAGGCTGTGGGTTTACCAGTTTTAGCCCCATATTAGCTTATTTGCTGTTTTTAGCTTTTCTGTTCATTTACTTTGCTTATTTTAGTTTACATTTGCTTATTAGCTGTTAGTGAAGGCATGCTTTAGCTTAGTTTGCTTTTTCTCTAGCTTATTTGACCTTTTAGTTTAGAATATTAAGTTTTTTTAAGCATTTAGTGATTCTGTCATTTCAGCCCTTTTCTGCTTAATTTTCTTAGCTTAAATTTGTTTGCATTTGCTTATTAGGTAGTATAGCTTATTTGTTTGAACTTTCCTTTGATTTCCTTTAGCTTATTTGCCTTAAAAGTAGCTTAACAGTTAGCATTTGTAACTTAGTTTAGTATTTTTAGCCTTTAAGTCATTTCTCATCTCTGTCAACTTTTTAGCTTATTTATGTGCTTATTCGTGGTTTATAAAAAAGTTGTTTTTTTTAAAGTGCTTATTTTTAGCTTAACTAAAAACTTGTAAAAATTTTTGGTAAATAAAAATATATTAGGGAAGGTGGAGGTCCTAAGAAACCAGGGACTCAAACTCGGGACCTCAACACCCTCAACCTAATATATTTAACACCACCCTCTACTACAAACTCGCCCTTGGGACTTTATAGTCATCCCTCCCACCATTTAATCTTTTATAACCTTTTTTAGCCTTATTGCTTATAAGCTGTTTTAGCTCATTTAGCAGCTTATTTGATAAGATGTTATTCCTATTTTAATTTTCTTAGGTCCAGCATAATTCAAGCAACTTTTTGTAATTTTTTTAGATTTTTCATAAATCGTTTAGTATTTTTTATATTTAATTTTTATTAAAACAATTTTTAAATCATAATAAATAATTTAAAAGTAAAAAAAAATATAATTTTTTTAGAAAATTTTCTTTTATCATATTGCACTTAGGAAAATTAAATTTGCATCCATAGGGTTTAAATTTCAAAATTTTGTTTTTTAAAGAACGAGATTCAGTCCCGGTTCTCATTTTTAAGTTTAAATCACTATTAGCTTTTGTTTTTAGGTTTTCTTTAATCGTTTTTTCATTTTAATCCTAGAATTAGAAAAACCAAATCCAAAAATCCTTAATCCATTCAATTCACGCGATCACAAACGTTCTCGATTTTCAATTTGCAATTCGTTGGGAGAACGACCCGGGGGATTTTTGATTTTGCTTTGGCCAAAATTAAATTTCTCAAATTTTTTGCTATTTTTGGTCTGTTTTGGGTTTAATTGGGTTATTTTAAGTACAAATAGATATGTGTATTTTACACTTATCAATATACAAAAAGGATTAGTTTTAAAGGTTATCAAAATGCGTTTACTGTTCATCAACCCTTGCCTCAAGATAAACCAGGGTCAAACTTAACTCAATCGTGGTAAACGTCGCAATCACAGCAAGCCCCGCTCCTTAGGGTCACAAGAAAAGCGTGTGCACCTCCCAAAGATGCTACGCTGGTGATCCGTCACAGCACACACATGATCAAACGGCTGAGGTCAAAAGATGTTGATAAAATTGATGAATTGATGGTGGGGATTCATTCCTTAGGCTCTACTCAAGATAACACACACAAAAGAAGCATAAGTCTCAGCTCAAGACCTCCTCACATCTCTATAAATAGGAAAGGGATTTCTTTAGTAAGAGTCATCTAGGAGTAAGAGTAGTGTAGGTAGTAATAGCTTAATTTCAGCTTATTTGTTTCTTCTTAATGTAATTTTCATTTAAAAAGCCATGTAATCTTTTGCTTTATTAATAAAATTGTAATTTACTTTAAAACTGTGTTTTTCTTTTATAAGAATTTTGCTAAATTTCTTCATTACAAATGTGTTTTGAATAAGCTCATTTATACTTCAATAAGCTCAAATAAGTTCTTATAAAGATCATTTAAGATAGTTTTCTCAACTTCAAATCAGATTAGATAAATTCTCATTTACCTTTGCTTATAATGGATTGCTTAATGTGGGATGATAAGCCAATTTTGGACGGGCTTATTGGACTTTACTGGCTTGTTATCTACAAGCCAGAGCTTGTAGATTAAGCTCTATTGTGAGCAAATACCTCTGTTTAACTGAGGTGTACGTACCATTTCCTTTTCCTTTTTCATTTTCTTTGCTGTCATTTAATTTCTAGCTTATCTGTTTACTATTAGCTTAAAACTGCTTATTACTCACTTATTTCTGTTAAAAGTAGCTTATTGTTGTTTATTAAAGATGTTTTATGCTTAATATGTTTGTTTGTTGGCTTAGATCTTAGTTTGCACTTTACTTTTATAAAACAGTAAAAAAAAATCTAAAAATTAGCAGTTACTGTTAGCTTATAACTTTTGCTTATTTTGTAGTATAAATATGCTCATCAAGTTTGTTCTTAGTTGTTTGTTATATGGTATAAAGGTTTTATGTCTTAAATTTCATTTTTAAAAGCTTAATATGATTTTGAAAAAGTTAAAGGGGTGTTTGGTTCAGGCAGTACTAACTAAACTCCTTGAACTAATTTTATAAATCATATTTTAAGTTTATAAGTTAGAATTTATAAGCTTTTGATTAGTGTAGCCTTAGTAATT